>JAPQRQ010000010.1:27637735-27664504 GCA_037367365.1 Apogon talboti | reverse complement strand
GATCATTAATTGAACCAGGTGTGATGGAAGAGGGAAACATCTAAAACATGCAGGACAGCGGCCCTGGAGGACCAGGACTGGCTACCCCTGCCCCTGTTCTGTGAAGAACAGAACATCAGTCGTAACATCAAGACCTGCTTGGAAGAGTTGACTCTGGAAGTCACTCTGGAACAGGGTCAGTGTGGACTCACCAGACCACATAACCTTTTTCCATTGAAATACTGCATTTATGCTCTCTAACTAGTCAAAGCATTTTCCTTGATTATCCTCACTGATTTACTTGATGCTACACAGCTATTTAGTCCCAATCCCTTTAGTTGTCTTCACACTGGGAAGAAAAACTCTCACATTCACAATTAAACACAATCATACCTTATAATGTAGATTTTTTCCAACTTTATCATCCAATGTTTAAGTGATCTTCAATCAAAATAATGTGTGTGTGGGGGGGGGGGTTCTTCCAAATTACGATGGCTCACCACTATCCTTCCAAGTTTTAATAACGTATTAAGTTTTGGATTATTTCAGCATCTCCTTAGTTGCATTCTTTGCATGACAGAGGCCAAAACTTTGATTCATCTGGAACTGAGCTACATCTGTTCTTCTGACATGGCTGTTAATGAAAGGAGAAGCCACTCACTGTTATTCAGTTAGGATTAACCTCCTAGGACCCTCTGTCCACATATGAGGACAAGAAATTTACAGCTTTAAACAAAAAAAAAAAAGAACCAACTGTCCACTGCAAATGACATTCCATACAAAATTTTAAGAATGCATCTGAAAAAACTGTTGCATCATGATGTTTCCAATATAAGCAATTATTTAATTAAAAAAAGCCAAAAGTGAAAAACCTGTGGGGCTCCTGGGTCTGAGGAGGTTAAAGGATGTTTTGCAGCTGAAACTCATTAATCTAATGGATATATCTGAACTATTACCTGAGTTAAATCCAGATAGTGATTTTTTTTTTGGCCTCACTGTGTTTGTTAATGACCCAATTAAACCTGGTCTGTCTGTTTATCAGAGATGGTGGCAAACGGATGTTCTAGTACATGTGATGCAGTGTTTCCTCTTGTTTCTCAGGTTCGAGGTGAAGGTGATGAAGAGGATACGGTGACGTACAGTGTTGTGAAAGCCTCCTCCTCTTCTGCTGCAGCCTCCACTGATCCCACTGATGTTTATGCGACTGTCGAGACATGACTCACCACAGGACATGTATACCAACACCATAGGTTATTAGTATCAGTACGGTCTATGATAAAGCTGTGGTTCATTTCATAACTCCTGCTCCAACAGGATAGGTTCACATATACTAGTGAACAAAAATTAGCAAAATATTAAACTAACTCCATGAATAGTTTGATTATGTTGAGTGTATGATGTGTGGATCTACTGTCTGACAAGAGTGTAGGTTTGCATGTGGACAATATGGACATGACCCTACCAATATTTGCAGAACTTATTTGTTTTCTTATTACCTCCACCAAGGAGGTTATGTATTCACCAGGGTTTGATTGTCTGTCTGTTTGTTAGTTAGCAACATAACACAAAACGTTATGGATGGATTTGAATGAAATTTTCAGGAAATGTCCAAAATGGGACAAGGAACAAGTGAGTAGATTTTGGGGGTGATCCAGATCATCGTCTGGATCCAGGATGAATATATATTTTTTGCGATATGGCCCAATACCCTTGAAGTGGGTTACCTAGCAACAGACAAACAATAGGGCAACAGACTTATATATCGCTGTTATTACAGACATCTGCCTTGGCGGAAGTCTGAGTGCTTTTCTAGTTTATTATTTGTTTCTACTTAAAGGGACCAGTCACCAATATTTACTATTTACAGATAATATAAAGCTTAATATGATGTCAAGTCTGTTTATATGCAGATCTATTAGCATATATGTAATGCATTCAGAAAGTTAATGTAATTTGCATGTGTTGTAGGTTTCTTGTCAGATGGATGAAAGACAAGTATCCTCTCAGGAGTGATTTCCACTAAATAAAGTCTATGTTTCTAATTGGAAGTATAGATTATTGGCTGTCCTGTTCATAAATTGCAGGTTCCAAAGTATTAACTTAAAACTTTAAAATGTTAGCTGTTAAAAACATGTTAAACTTAATCTGTTAGTATCTGATGTATTTGTATGACTGAACACTTGCAGGTCACATCATGAGGTACTGCTCCCCTGACATCAGTGTGTTACTGTCGCCATCTTGTGGTGGTTTTTTTTGTTGTATATACTGTATTTTAGCATCACACTTATCATATGATCCAGGAAATATCTAGAGAGCATTTTACCCCCACAACACACCTATGTAACCTATTCTATACTGCAATATTTATTAATCAGTTCCATACATTACAAGGTGTTTCCCTTTGGCGATACACTCTACCACATTGACCTTATGACTGTCAACTGTATTTTTAAATTAATTTATATGGGAATATCAACATTTTTGCAACCTGCGATTTTTCCTGAAGTTAAATGACTCCTTTTATTACTCATTTGTTAATAAGCTTTATTGCTGACACTTAAAGTTTGACAGGAAAAGGTTTTATCTGCAACAATATGTGTGAAATAGGAAATGGAAATGAGTTAGTTTTCTTTACTTGCTCTTTCTTTGTTCATACGACAGAATATTTTCATACTGCTTGTTTCCGTTATTACATTCAGTTCTGTAAACTGTACACAAATGCATCGAGTCAGTAAATTCAATCAAAGTTAATTGAAAAAGGTCTTGTTTAATTTTTTGTTTGTCTTACTGTACTAACAAGGACACTGAAAAAGACACATTATTATCATTAAATAACATTAGTGACAATGACAGCTATGACGAATGCAATGAACACGATGACGAAGATGACGACAACTTATCATGACTGGACGACAATAACATCACCACAACAAATCATCATCATCAGACAAAAACAATAACAATCATCTTTTTCATCATCAGGCCATGACAACAAAACATCATCAAGATCATCATCATCACTATGACGACAAAGAATCATTGCTATTGTAAATCATCATCAAATCAGAATATCATCAGTTAAAAACAGATTCATTTGATTTTTTTGTTATTATTTGCATATTTTTAATACATCTTGAATAAGTTTTTTTAACGTCATGTGTATGTCACATCTCCAGTCAGCACTTGACTTTCTTCTTAAGTTAATTATGATTATTTTTTACATTCATTTCTTTGTTTTTACTGCTTGTGTGACCTGAGCTGAGTAATACAAAAGTTTAACACTGCGGAAATTAGACGGAAATTCACATCTGAGCTCCTCTACGGGGCTCATGAAGGTCACGTTGGTCTCCTTCATCCAAGTCAGGAAGCCGTTCAGCTCGGGTCCACAGTGAAACCGATTCATTTTCAGGTCGAGGAAGAGGAGGGAGTGGAAGGCTGATGGAGGTGGGGAGGCTATGAAGTTGTTGGTGAGGCTGAGAGATTTCAGACTTTCGGGGAAGACGTCCGGCTGGAGATAAGTCAAGGCGTTGGATGAGAGGTCCATCACCAGTACTGATGTGAGACCCTTGAAGATGCCTGGGGGAAGAGTCTCCAGGCCGTTGAAGGTCAAGTTGAGTTTAATTACATGACTGAGATTGTCAAAAAGATCCAGACATGTCCCTTCAGACCAAACAGACTGCAAGGAGCTACTGTGAAGATCCAGGATTTTTAGATTGGTATCTGATACATGTCTATGTGGGGCGCACCGTGCAATTGTATTTCCTCCATAAAAAAAATACTGAAGGTTTTTCATTGTACTTAAAATGGTGTAAACACCTTCCAGATCTGTTAGTCTGTTGTATGAAATATCTAGATGCATAGTATTGCTGGCAAACTGTGTGATACCGTACAGCGACGCCAACCTGTTGTTGTTCAGCATGAGGTAATCTAAGTTCGGTAGTGACGCGGGGAAACCTAGTTGTCGTACGGAGTTTCCTGTGAGAAATAAAGCTTTTAAGTTGGGAAGTCCGCTAAAGGAGTTAAAACCAAGCGCACCGATGTGGTTGTGGGACAGATCCAGGACCTTCAAAGATGTCAAAGATGAAAAAGTGTGAGAATAGATTTCCCCGAGCAGGTTGTAGGAGAGGTTGAGCGTTGTCAAGTGTCCCTGGAGGCCTTCGAAGGCTCCCCTGCGTATCTGATTCACCCTGTTGTGTGAAATATCAATGACTTTAAGGTCTTTGAGCGGGCTGAAAACCCCCTGTTGCAATGAAAATATCCTGCTCTTGGACAAATCTAAGACGCGGAGTGAACTGTTCTTCAGGCCTTCGAATGTGCTGCGATCCGGATCAGGCAGGTTGGTGAAGGAAAATCCTCTCCCCACATGTCCCGATAGTTTGACACGAGAGATCTGAGTGCCCTCGATGGCTTTGAAGAACTGCTTCAGTTTGTGTAATCCTAACCCGTTGTTGGAAAAGTGAAGTGTCTCAATGGACATTCCTCTGAAGGGATTCCCACATTTCCCCCAGTCAAAGCTTCTTCCATTCATGGCTGTGAGGAGGACGGAGTCCAGGTTCAAGGAGCTGAAGCGCTTTCCGTCAAAACCAGCCAGATCAGGCTCACATATCTTGTCGATTTTGTTGAGCTTGAGATTCAGGTCCTTCAAATGGGTCATGTTTTTAAAGACCATGGACGGCTGGATTCGGTTTAGTTTGTTGCCAAACAGGTTCAGAGTCTCTAAAGACGTCAGCGGCTCCATGTAGTTGTCCTTCAGTACGCTGTCCTGAAGCGAGCAGAAGTCCAGGTCCAGGTTTTTCAAAGCGGACAAACCCACGAAGGCCCGAGGTTCCAGCTGAAGGCCGACGTTGAAGCCCAGTGTGAGTCTGGTCAGGCGTCTCTGGTTTCTGAAGGCGTTGTCTCTGATCACGAGCGGCTCAGACTGGTGTCCGAGGTCCAGATGCTGCAGCTTCTCGAGGCCTGACAGTGAGGTGGCGTTGATTTCCCCAATGTGATTCATCTCCAGGTAAAGGTGGGTGATGTTCGGAGGGAGGGCAGGAACCCAGCAGAGGTTCTGGTGGGCGCAGCTGGCTATGGGGCCCATTATGAGGCATGATGGGAAGCAACCTGGAACCTGCATATAAGAAATAGGTTCAAGAAGGGACACACTGATCTGTTTTGTTGATGGTTTATTGCATTTTTTAATACTATGCACAGAACATTTAACCCATAAAGAGCCAGTTCTACTTTTGTGGTAGTGTGGCAAATATTTTTTTTTCTCTCTATTTAACCTTAAGTGATTTATCACCATTTGTTATTATATTATCCTCTGTATTTAACCTTTTTTCAGTGAAAATCTGGTATTTTCCGATATTTAATTCATTGATCATGTAGATGTTCATAAAAGCTCAGATGGTTATTATATCAAAAACAGAGAAAAGTGATTTTTTTTTTCAGTGAAGATATCAATTAACTGAACATAAAACCAAGTGTCATTGATCCAACTCCATGGGTTTTACTGATGAATCAATGTTGTAGAAGGTGACAATGTTTCCATGGTAACTACGGAGCCTCTGAACGTCCAAATGGGTCATATCTGATGACCATGAAAAGATGAATAACTGCATTTTACACCAATTATTTACATGGATTGATAGGATTAGTGAATAAACAGGTGTTAGATATTTTAGATCAGTAGATGGTTTTGGTCGACGGTGGCTGTTTGGGTCTTTATGGGTTTAATCAGAAAACTTTCCTTTCTTTCAAATTTCAGCTTCATTTATAATTTTCAGGCTTCAATTTCAACTTAATTACTTGGGAATTAAATGTACATTAATCAAATAAATGTACAGTTACTAAACTTCTTAAGTAATGTTCACAAAAATTCCAATATTTGTGGATGATAATCAAATTTTTGCAAACAAATGAAATAAAACTGAATGAGAAATTTCAGTTTATGCACATTTATATTTGGACTAAGTCCATTTTCAGAAAAGGACAAGTAAGACCTAAAACATGAATGATCCTATTAAGTAGACAAATGCTCTACTTTTATATTTTACAGACTTGCACAATAAGTTTAAGTGAATTAAAATGTTTGTGTTGTGTACATACCTGCAGGAGAACACTGACGACAACCACCTGAAGAGCCAGAGTCGACATCTTCGCTCTGTTTGTTGAATGAAATCCACCTAAAACGTCTCCTTGTTTGAAATAATCACAGAGTCTCTGCGGTGAGAAAATCCCAACTCCTCTGCACAGTCTTCTGTCCTCTGCATTTTTATTTGAGGGTGTTGCGTCACCTCTTTTTACTATTACATTGACCCTGCAGCGTAAACATGACGCTGAACGGGCTTTTCCTCTAATGGCAGAGTCCAGATTTGCAACAGGATGGGAAGTACCTTTACATGGCTACTGTTCTGTATGTTCTCTGTTGTGTACGCACACAAAACAGTCAAGTTTCATGCATCCTGTTGTGGCCACGATTATACTTAAACGGATTAACCAGGTCAGTGGCAACTCAACTTAAGATAGGGTTACATTAGAGTCATGTTTGAACTAATAAGGATATGTTTTAGCCACGTGATAAACAACACATAAGCTAGAAGATAAAGTCCAATGTATGCATTTTGGAATCCCACTTCTTCTGTTGTAACTCTAAGACTCTGAATTTGTGCACATTTTTAATTTCTTTTAGCTATTCGGGAATAGTAGAACCTAATAAATATAAAAACTGACCATGATATTGTTTTTAGAAATATTATTGTTTTCATGTTTGGACAATGGGTCTATTTTACTATGGTATTACATTTTTATTTCAATGCCAGCATGTGGTTATGCAAAAAAATTAAAATTCAAAGATAACAACAGAGTTGAAAACCTTGATTTGTTCACCATTTGTAACTCAACACATCCTTCCTCCTCCTCGCTCCACAAAAAGAATGTTCCTTTTATCTGTATGTGATCAGTCGTGCAATGATGCACAACAGTTGTGTTTAGTTTGCGAGCAAATGACACATTACACGCCACACACTATATGTAAGACTTCCCAGAACAGGCTTGATCGCTGCTACATCCTGGGGTTTTTCTTAAGATTTCTACACCTTAATGATGATTTAAGTCTTGTTGTCATCAAATGGTCTAATTAGCGACTTCTTAGCTTGTTACTGTAGCTGAAAGTTGTCAAGTTTTTGCCTTATCTGTAATAACTACAAGTACATAGTGCAAATAAACATGTATGGACCATAAAATCTGTTTTTGTGTATTTTCTACTTTTAGCTGAATCCGTAGAGTCTGTTCATTTGATTTTCTTCATTTAAGCTCATTTCGTTCATGTAATTTAATTGATTATTTTGTTATTTTTGTTGATTATTTCTTTCACCTTTTTCATTTTTGTTCATTTTTATTCACTTTGTTGCCTATTTCATTCATTTTTGTTAATTTTGTTAATTGCATTGTTAATGTTTACTTTTTGATTACTTTGCTCATTTGCTCGTCAGTGACCCCTCCTGCCCCATGGAAGGGAAGTTTGTCATCTTGAAGAGACCACTCCCTTCAGGTTTTTCTTATTTTTGTCAGCCGTTTGCATTCCTGTCAGTTACAAAATGCATTAATACATATTAAGAAATAATGTGTTATCCAATAATACATTTGTGGTAAACACTTCTGCTTTCACTCACACAACTACTGCTTTTTCCAGTGCCCTATAAACCCCCTCCTCTTTTCTTTTCTAATATGTGTAATAAAGTTGTGCATTAAGGCTTATTTCAGATAATCGCCTGTAGGTGGAAGGCTGTTTCAATTGTCAACTACATATTGAGTCTAATGCTTCATTTCAATCTGAATAAAACGCTGCAAATGTGTGGCGTGTGTTTGTGTTTGTGGTTCAGATTTAGTTTAGTCACAGGGTCATGGTGAATTTCACAAACTGTGGTGAACGAGGGTCTGTCAAATGCAGAAAGAGACTGATTGACACTGGCAAGGAAAAAAATATTATGAGTGAACATTAGCATATCATCATCATCATCATCATCATTTTTGTTTATTTGTTTATTTTGTTGATTATTTGTTCAGTTTGTTAATTACTTTGTACACTTTTGCCTATTTTTTTTATTATTTTGTTCATTATTTTGCCCGTTTTTGTTTATTGCATTTATTCTGTTCATTTTTGCCCACTTTTTTGATTATTTTGTCCATTCTGATGTTATTTTTTTTTACACGTTTACACATTTTTGTTCATTTTTGTTTATTTTGTTATTTATTTTATTGACTGTTTTACCTTTTTTTATATATGGTTTATCGCTATGTTTTGCTGTCAGTTGAGTTTTGTGACTTACTGTGATTTTTCTGAGTTCTGTGAGTGTTTCTGAGTTTTTGTGAGTTGTCTGTGGGTTTTTGTGCGTTTTCGTGGGTTTTCGTGTGTCTGTGAAAGGGGAGGGAACAGCCCGGACCGAGAGGAGTGACTTTCTTTCAAAAATAGTCGCCTTCACTTCATTTCAACCGGTGACTGTAACGTTAACGGCGGCGGCTCCGGAGGCTGTGAAACATGGCCCTGTACGGAGATAAAGAACGGGAACGGGACTTTTAAACCGAGCCAACGGACCCGGGACGCGGCGGGGAAGAGGAAACGGCCGTTTGGTGTGACAAGAAAAGGTTAAAGTCAGTGTTGATGTCGGTATTTGGCCACGAATACCTGCCGAAAACAGCCCCGGTGAGTAGAAACCTGCCTCACACAGCCGTTAACGGAGACCGAACACCGGAAAACGGGTATAAATGTGGATTTTATTCACATTAAGTCTGAGTTTTTGTGTTGAGTTTCGGTTCGGTGATGCGTTTGAGGAACACATTCATTCGGAGGAACAAGGTGAACAGGGAGTTAAACTTTTTTACAACATGGCCGCTCAGATGTCATACAACGAAGCACAAGTAACAGTAAAAGTTAACCAATTTGGCTTAAATGTATTAAATGTAATGTCTCGGTAGTCTGTACATATCTAGTGAAAACTGCTGAGTTGGTGTAATTCTTGTTTTAGTCCAAAACAGTCTCTTTCCGGAGGTGGTTAACTACTAAAAGTCATGCCCACTTTTCAAATCATAACCACTATGGGGGGGCTTCACAGATTACATCCACAAATCTGGTATTTATGAACCCCAAATATACACCGTTTTATGGATACATTTACTGAATATTCATTCTATGTAATATTCAGACCTACAGGCATTTTATAGTGGTTATAACAACTTTACCAGTCTGTTCCAGGTTATGTGTTTATTGTGTATCATACTTAATACTTAATATTTTATTCACATTTCATTTTTACTATTAATTAATACCGGCCACTTTATTAGGTACACCTGGTGCTAGTTAGGTGTACCTAATAAAGTGGCCAGTGAGTGGAAGCCCCGCCCCCCTTCAAGTTGTGGCTCATAGAACCTAATTTTGTGGGGAAAAAAACCCAAAAACCAAAACGTGTATTACGCTTAATGGCGCGAGACAAAAAAAGAATCATTTACACATATTATGTTCATATTAGATTAGATAGAATTTTATTGATCCCTTGGGCAGATTCTCCAGGAAATTAAGGTTCTAGTAGCAGCACAACACTGTATGTACACATATAAGAATAAGAAGATAAAAAGAAGATGATAATAATAACTGCGAATGCAGTAGTAAAAACAGGCAATTGCACATTAGAAATATATTAGAAATAAATAGTAGTAATAAATAATACATTTTAAATAATAATAGTAATAGATAATAATATAAATGATGATAATAATTAATGATAAACAAACTGCAACTTTCTCAATGTAGAAAATTAGGTTTTCATATGTGTATGCTGGTGTCCTGTGGATTTCTGTGCTGGTGAATGTACTTTGGTGTAAAACGGACCATAGTAAGTAATCAACATGATGATGGTTTCCGTAAAATGAACAGTGAGAAGGTCAGGTGACAGTGGAAAACAGAAAATAATAGAAAAACGTCAAACCCTGTCACTGTACTCCATCATGATGACCTTCTTCTATCAGTCACAGCTGCGTTGTTTGATCGCTGCTTTCTTGTCATATGATGACAGTGACAGATGTCAAAGTGAAGACATGTTTACCTGCCGCTCTCATTTCCCGCCACTGGCAGTAAAATTAATATCGATAAGACAAATCTACAAGACAGTTCTGGGTTTTAATATGTTAAAATTTTAAATTGTTAAAAATATTGTTATTATATTATTATTATTATATTACTATAGTATATTATAGGATGAGAAGTAATTAAATTGATAATTTAATGGCTTTTAAATTATAACGTTTTCTATGTGCTGTCATTTGGCTGCATGTGAACACACTTCCATTAAGAGAAAATATTTAATACTGCAGAATCCAACTTAATATTCTAGATTATTTAAAAGCTTTGTGTAAACATAGTAATTAACGATAACACGGGTGGTTATCATTCAGGTTATTAACCAGTCAGCCTTTTTATTAAAGTGTGACTGACTGTTCCATTCTTCAGTTTTTAATATATAACCAAATAAATTCCATGACGAAAAAAAAAAGAAAAACAAACAATCAGAAGATGAAAAAGTAATAATACACTTTTTAATAAGATTTTCCAAGGAGGAAACTAACACAGAGGGATGTCAAATAAAGAGACAGACTGCAGAAAATCATAGGCTTTAACCCTTAAAAACCCAGCTTTTATTTGATACTTGTATCAAACTTTTCTTCAGTCTGAACAGAACACAAGGTGAGCATCTACCTGCACATTCTCCCCTATAGGTTGTTCATAGCTGTCTTTTTTTTCACTCTTCATTATATTTCATGGTGGTGGCTCCATATGGAAGGGTTTTGGTGGTTGTTGATTTACTGCTGAATTGTGTTGCTGTCTCCGCTGTGGGTGGGATGATGATGGCGGTGCGCGTGAAACCTATGATTAAAAGTACAGTCATTCCTATCCAGCCTTTGGTTTATATAATTTCTCAGGAATTAAATTATAGTGAAACATTAGTATTCCTCATCCTGCATGTAGAGGCAGTTGAACGCGACCTCCGAGAGCCTCCACTCATTTTCTGCTTGGCTTCTTTGATGCGTCTGACTAAGTAATGCCTCAGTAAAACGCAGCGTAATGACAGACTAACAGCTAAATGGTGCCAGTGTTATGGATTGCTCATCATAAGTGCTGCAGCTTGTTTTGTAATGATTTTCATAAGGTCACATGTTTTGCGAACCTGTATTTCTGTCTGTTTATTGATCTGATTGCGAATCCGGGATGAATTCTTGGCTTGTTGTTGGCGAGAACAGTGGAAAATGATGTTCTCAAGAGCAACATATAGACAAAAGCTACTTGTGTAGGGTTATGACTCCTCTAATGATGAAAAGTTGGATTACTATTTTGCATCTGCCGAAATTAGACTCTCCTGTGCATCTACTGTAGACTTTTAATTTGGCTGAGCAGGAGGTTCAATGCACAATCGATCAAGCATTTCTAATGGTCTCTTCAGCACAGTAAACTTTCACTTCCTATGTCTTTGTGTGTTTTTCTCTTCAACTGTCTTCCTGTCGATTTCACCACATCTTTTTTTTCACCCTTGCCTCTCTTCCGTTGTCTCAGCACATCTTCAGCTCTCAGCTCATTTTCTCCTTTACCCTGTACTACCTGCGGTCCTTGTTTGTGTCGTTTTGTTTGGCGTGACCACCCTTCATTTCTCTGCACTGCGTTTAGACCGGGGCTGAGCCGGTGGGACATGTTGCTTCAGGTACTGGTGAGACGACTAAATATGATCCAGGAAGGCTGGTTTTATTAATAGATCTGTGGGTAAAACCAAGGGGCTTGAAAGTGAAGCCGATGCGGAAACATGTTTAAGTGTTCCTTGACGCTGATTTAAAAAGGCCTGTCTGCTATCTCTAGAAATACTCAAGTCAATACACAGGGTCTGACTTGCTTTATTTGGGCTTGTGGTTCTTTAGTAAACTATCGCTTCATTAAAGTGATATGAAACACAAAGACCTGTTTAGGACATGAACTGTGAATAGAATAATGACTCCTATTGAGCCTGCTTATCCATTCCATGATGTAGAGTCTTGCTACTGTTTTAGTATGACTGAAATTTGTATAATAAAAATCAGTGCATCAGTGTTACTGCCACTAATCAGTCAGTCAGATTCTGCTGAACTTTGTTATTTGTTATTGCCCTGTTCTGAACTTCAGAACTGCTGCCTTGATTGGTTAATTTGTTTGTTGGATTGAATCTGAAATAACGCATTAAAACATCACAGCAGTGACGGTGAGAAACGTGGTGAAAATATTGTACGTGCAGCATGCATGTAAATGGATATTTATTTTTAAAAGAACTCAAACTAACCCTTTCTGATCTCATAATTTAATAGGATTTTAGGGCCAATAGAGGATTAGCTATCTGCTGATTGACAGTTTAATTGCCTACGAATTCAATTCACGTTCTATAACCACAACAGTAGTTGTGGTTAATAAGGTATAGAATCATTTGATTAGGCATATGTTTGATGGAGTTAACCATTTTACTGACTGTCGGTTAGCATGCAGCTCTCCCATCATCCCTTTTGTTTCACTAGCTCTGCCTTTTTGTCCAAATAGGAACGTGTCTGGCTGGACTGTGACGACTAATGTTATGAATGTTATGAAACTCCTCCCAATCCTGTTAATCCACTTATTTGTCATTGGCTGTTCCATTTGTTGTTCTTTATTTCTTTAGTACTTGTGTGTCGTATGCAAAGGCCCGTCACTGGTTTTGTTACTTGACATCCAGTTTGCACATATGATTGGCTGATGCATTTATGCGGCTGCAAAACCTCAAAAAAATCATCCCTGTTCTGAAAAAATAAAATGATGCTTCTAGCTGCATAATCTTTGCCATGTCATCTCTGTGTGAAAGTGTCCATGATATAAATATAATGGCGTGTGTTGAAAAAGACAATGAGAAATACCAAAATTTAAATACCAATTTAAATTTGCAAGATTAAGGTCAGAAAACAGTGCCAAAAAATTAAGTCTTAATTTTTTACATTTTTTTGTGCACACAATCAAGTCAGACAGTCAAAATGACCATCTTACCTTTTTCAGTTCATACCCTCAGTGGCTATAATTATCTTATGTTTTTTTTTTTTTAAATAGAAAAGTCTATTTTGCATTGGGTATTTCAGGACTTGATAGGGCTGTTCAGACCTGTGAGAATTTTCCTCCAGACTCCACCGTGTCTCTGTCTCAGAAACACACTTCATTGTGTGAACCTGCCCTCGAGGCAGCCGAGGCATCCTGAGTGTCCATCTTAAGTGTGTAACCAGAGAAGTGTTGCTTCTGTTTTTACCTGCCTGGTGACAACCCCGGGGTCACAGTGGGCGAGCCGGGCTGTCTCTTTGGCAGCACAAGGGTTCAAAGGTCAGTCGTCAGAGACAGGGTAGGGTTGAGAGGTTTTACTTTCGATTCAACCTGCAAGGAGTTGAAAACAGGCTCTAAGAAAGGTTTGATTTCATCTGTTTTTAGCAGGTTTCAACAAGGATTAACTGTTGTATGTTTCTGATTTTGATGCCCAATCCACGCTAATACAAATTGTCCACATCATTTTCATTTTACAAAATATCTCTGTCCATACGACAACGCTTAGTCGCTTTGACAAACCATAGTTGCTGTCGTTCAACCAGTGGACACCGTGGATAATACTGGACGTAGCAGATGCAGAGGCTTTAATCTGTCATGAAGGTGAAGCAGCAACAAGTGTAGTTGTAAACTTGCGTTACCTTAAGTGTTGGTTGTGGTTGTGGAAGTGTATTTTTGATGTGGATTTGTCCATAACTCTGGTCTGGTCCGGATGCCAAAGGTATCCGTGCTCGATGTACTGCAGGTCACACACTGATATACTGTATACACCTGGATTTGATGTTTTAGATGCAGCTTTATTACACAAAGACATAATAGACAGGACCAAAATAGGCTGTGACACCATCGTTTTCTAATCTCTACGTTTTCCCTGAACACACAGATACAAACAAACTAGAATATAGAAAATATATATTTGTGTGACCTAAAACACTCTGCAAACGTAGAGAAAAATACCCGTATTAATATGGAAAGTGTGAAATATGACAATATAAAAATGATTAGCACTAAATAAAAAATACATTTCCCTGTATTTTTTTAAAATACATTTTTGGTAGAATGCATATTAAATCAGTCTGTACTCATACTGTGTAATGCCACAACTGGGCTGTCATATTTTCAACAGATAAAATGCATTCCTTGTCCAGTAAAAACTACAGCTGTTCCACAGTTCATTTGGTCTCCTTTACGTCTAAAAATGTTTCATGACCTTTTAGGGTTTATGCAGTGTTGACTAAATTACGAGAGCTTCGAACTGAGAGTTTCTCACTTTCCTGAAACCTTTACTTTTTAAAGATGAATATAGAAGTTGCGTTCAGGGGGATTTGTAGGTCAGACAAATGAGCCTCATCTGTTCTGTGTGTTACAGTAAAGGGTCGTTTAGAGGATAAATAGAGCTCAGGTATTTCAGCAACGTCAGTGTCTAGGGTTACAGTGTACAGTATATAACACACACACACTGCTCAGGTCCTGTCAGGGCCCACTGTGAGAATAGAGAGCAGCTGCAAGTGGTGATGTGGTCATGTGGCATGCCTGGTGTGTGAGTGTGTGTGTGTGTGGCATACACAGGGGGTAAACACCCTCTTACCCCTGTTTAGTGCCCCTTCGCCTGCCTGACGCCCACCTCTGTTTCTGTATCTTTATTGTGGAGTGTCTTCTGTCCCACACCCCAACTTTAAGTCTGCGGAGACAGTCGGTGAGTCCAGAGCGGGGGGTGGGGGTGGGGGTGTTACAGTGATTTTTTTTTTTTTTTCCTTCTACAGTACAGCTGATTCTGATAAACAGGTGAAAGAAAGAGCGAGTGTCAGGTTTATGGGAGACTCAGTGTTTATTTGTTTTAGGACCATTTGCCTGTAGCAGGTTTTAGGTGTGCACAAGTGTAACTGCTGTTTAGATCAGGCTGTGTGTGGTAGCTGTGAATGCAAAGTTGTACTTTTTGGGTGGTCTTGTGCCGATGTAACAAGCTCCTGAACCACATTCACACACATACGGTACACCTAGTAGTGAAAAAAAGAGATAAGATAATCATTTATTTGCATCGTGGTTACTCAAGTGTGTGTTGATGTTTAAGCTCTGTATATGTCATCAGTAAGAATGAAATTATATTGTACTTCATTCTGTTACATAATTCAGTTGAACTGGTCACGGTCATTTTGCATAATCATTTGAATAGTTTCCATCTATCTGTATTAAACAGCTGGATGGAACTCAGAAATGCCATATTTCCATTACTATTTCCATGTTGTTTTATACCATTTAAGATTTGATTGACGTACACCATCTTGCTGGTCCTAATTCACTGTTAACTATTTACCTGGAGAAGTTTAGTTTTTAGTTAGAGATTGATTGATCATTAGGGCTGGGTATCACTTTAACATTTAAGGCCATTACACTGCACGTTACGGTAAAAATCTTCAATTTTGTTTGACAGGTCATTGCATTTTTTACTCTCGCAAAAATTTCATAGCATAAGAAATAAATCTATTTACCAGGATGTGAATTTGGTTGTTAAGCTTAACTTACTTCATTTTCCCTGTAGGGGAATTCAGCCTTTGCATTATACCAATCATAATACACACAGTACCTAGAATTAGCATTAGCATATAGCACACATTAGGAGCAGTGAGAGCCTTTGAAGATGCTCGGTGACCAATTCCAGAGCTTCATCAGCAGCGTGGTCTGGACCACTAACAACAAAATACCATTTCCAAAAATAAAGGTTGACCAACAGTAGGTTTTTTTTAAAAGCTGATAAAGCGAGAGTTTGGAGCAGTAAAAATCTGATTATCAGTTAGTCGACTGATATCATCCAACCCCACTCCCATGGAAATTTTAGGATGAAAATGCATTAATCATCTACTGCTTTTACATGATTAAAAACAGATTATTGACCTTAACATGAAGTTAAAGTGTTGAATCCCTAAATAAATATGAATCACTGAACATCAAACTTAAAGCAACTTATAAATGTAGGCATGAACATCAAACCAAGTGGAAAAACTCAAGGTCAAAGCAATGTTTAATCTTTTTAGAACCTCATTATTATCCCTCAGTGTCAGGATCGTTAACTACTTCAGCCAATACTGAGAACTGGGAAGTAGTTTAGAAATGTCCCAACAGTAATGAAAGTATAACAGCCATCCATGCAGGTTGCATGCACTGACTTGATGAGATTGTTCATTGCTCTGTAGTTTCTGAGCAGTTTGGTAGGCATCAGACTAACTACCTACTGATAATAGATTATTCATGGGTAATATATTAATAGTTTATAAGCAGATTCACTTCATTTTCAACCTAACATCTTAGGTAAAATAGTAAAAAGATAAATGAATTATATTATAAATAATACATCACATTAATAAATCAGGGAGTTGAATTTCAACCTAATGGCAGAAAATCAAGGTACATTGTATTTTTTGATCTCTTGGTATTTCTTAAAAGTCAGTAATATCACTTGAGAGTCTGAAAATTAGTCCTGATCGATACTATTGATAGTTTTTAAGGCACCCTGTCTGTAACAAACTGAGTAATCATCCATCTCTACTTTAAATGTTCGACCGACTGCATTTTAATGAACATGTATTGTCATTTCTTTGCATTTAATTTTCCTGGTGTTCCATTGTTAGGATCAGTGGCTTGATCAAAAGCACTGACAAGAGAACTAACCTGCTTACATCTGTTTTTGATGGTGTTTTAAGCCCTAAACCTTAAAACTGAAAAAATATTACACATAAGGAACACATAAGACTGAAATTCGATAATGCCATAACAGAAGGTCAACTGTATCTACTCGACTGACAGTATAGAGCCGTAGAATGTGTCAGTTGTGTTTAGTGTGTCTCTACTAGTGTGTCTTGTGCCATCCACAAAGAGCCTTTGTGTTTGTCTGTGGACTGAAAAGACTGTTGAAACTGCCTTTCTCTTTTCTGTCTCTGCTAGACGTCCTTTATTGAGGCTCCTCTGGTCCTGTGTGACCCCCTGACACAGAGAGGTATGACCACCCACCCACCCACCTACCCACCCATATGCAGCTGCACCCTGCATTCAGGGTATTAAACTATGTCTCCCAAAGTCTGCATCGAGCCAAAGGTCAGATGAGGACTGGGAGTGTGTCTTCTGCTTCAGAGTGTGTAGAAGCAGCATGTGTTGTTTGCGTGTTTGTTTCTGTGAAGCTCAGCAAATGTCGGCCATAATAAAACACCATGGTGTAACAGCAGAGTGTGTCACACCCACACACCCACACACACACACACACACACACACACACAGAACAGCTACACACATGCACTCAGCTGCAGAATCCACTTCCACTCACTTTTTCCTCTGTTTTCTTTTTTAATTGCTGAGCTAATGAAACATAGAAAAAGAATATGTTTAGTGTCTGAAATTAAATGTTTGACTTTCATTACCTTGGATAGATTACTGTCATCGTTTAAAGGATTTCACATGTTCTGTTTTTTTTTTAGAGGGAAGGTGTAGATCATGTCATTAAAACATAAATTTCAGTATCAGAAATTTCCTACGTGGCTAATAGTAGCTAAGTAGTAAGTAAGTGTATTCCAGTGTACTTATAGTCTTTTTGTCCTGACTAAAGTGTTGAGTTCTGGTCCATGTTAAGAGTTTTTTGCAACATGTTTTGCAGCTGCTCAAGAAATAATGATGAAGAATTCTTTAAGACTTATGTTACAGTGCAAAATGTTTTAGATTTATTATAAAACCTAACCCACATTCTAGGTAATTAACAGATATATCATAGTTAATACAGATACATGTGCAGGAAATTGTGGGTGTCATCTAGATGTAAAGTGATGTTTCTAGTCAGTAAACAACAACAAAAAGCCATCACACAGAGACTAAGCCACTAGAAATCAGAGACAACTAGAGGAAAAACATGTAGTTTGCTTGTAACTGGCCCACCCGCCATTTCAGATCATGGATCATGATTCTACTTCCAAAGATCATCTAGAGCTGTGCTCAGGACAGCATGATGCATGACCATAAAGTAAATACTTGTTATTTGTAAAGGATACGTCTGGTAATCTTCCATAATTTGTAGAGCTGCATTGATTATTCATCAACTATTACTTTAATCATTATTTTTGATAACCTGTGAATTGGACTTTACAAATTTTTAAGTAAATGTTTTCTGATTGCAGCTTCTGAAATGTGACTATTATATGATTTCCCTCCTCCCCAATGACAGTAATCAGAGTATCTCTAACAAGACATTTTAATATGTCCTGTTGAGCTACGGGAAATGCTGATCTGTGGTTTATCAACATTTTTTAACAACTAATCAATCAATCAAAAAAGTAAGCAAAAGATGAACCCATAGTCAAAATATTCAACTGCAGCCTTAATCATGACCTATTCTTATGATTTGCTGCTGATCATAAAAATGTTGACACATCAAAACTCACAGATTAATAAGTAAAACAGAAGCCCCGCCTCCCTCTCGAAGACAAAGAAGTTCAGAAGATGAATGAATGAACTCTGGTCTCAGTAATGATCTGTACGTTTAACAATACTGCACTAGAAAACACTCTGGAAAAGTTTGTGAAATCCTAAAATGGATTCAGTTGGTATTTTTAAGAAATCTATTTAATTGTTGTCATAAATATGAAGTACTTTGCCCTGGTTGGTGTTTATTTTTTTTTTTTTTTTTTTTGTATTGAGGTTGGTTTGTTTGAAGCCTGTGATGCCGCTCCTTCAGTTGGTGGAAACTGGACTGTAGATTCCATTTAAATAAACATTTTTAGCGTTTTTACACCTATTGATTAGGAAAACATCAGCCGCGAGCTGTCTCTGTGGGAACGGTAATTATATCTAAGATGGTTTAAAGCTTTCAGAGTTAAAATAGAAGTCAGACCTCACACACCAAATGTTGCCCATGCCATGTCTGTGCAGACCCACAGACAGACAGACGGGCAGGGTGTAGTTATCACCAAGGACAGGCTGGAAATAACAATTTACTCATCATGAGTAACTAGCAAACTGCTGAGACTTTTGGAAGCAGTTGTAACACCTCAGGTGACTAACTGTTATTTATATCCACTATGATCAGCGTGTTTTTATAAAACATGATGTTTAAACCTTTTCAGCAGCGGTTGGAGATATTTGTGTATTGTTGCTGGTTTGTTTGGATATTTATTGTATTTTAAGTGAATTTTAAGTTTGAATTAAGTTGATATTGTTATTACTATTACGGCTGCACAATTAATTGAAACACGGTATCAGTCCTATTGTATAATCACAAAAGGCGGTGGTTTAGAAGTTAAGATTTAGGGGGATTTTAGGTGATCAGTTTGCAGAAATGAGGAAAAATAAGCACAATCTCTGTTTTTGGTGATATTTTGGATTTAGTGATATTGAGCAGAGAAAGATACTGTGTTTTTTGTTGTCGGTTTTGGGCTGGTTTTAAGATTGAGTGTCAGAATGACTATTGTTTGTTTTTTTCTGGAAGCAGTATATGGAAGTCAGTAATCACAATATTGCTTTGTCACCAAAGTGAATCAGTACCTTTTGTTTTTGGTAGTTTTAATATTTGTCGATGGTTTGTTTTGAAGGTAGTGGATACAAAGGAGGCAGCAGATGCTGTGGTTCTTTGTCCGTTTGTACAGTGGTAAAATAAACTCTACTAAATGATGTGTTTGCCTGTAAAACTGACCTTTTCTCCCAGAGTGAATTCAGGTCCTTTGGTGGCTGTTTGATTTTGAGTTAATTACCATATTTGTTGTTTAGTTTGTGGACAAAAAGCCATCACAAGCAGTTAATCTTATTTATTACCTGTCACACATCAGCCACCTGCCTCAGATTGGATAGGATTCTTGTAAAATGTGGGCAACAATTTTAGTTACAACAAAATTATAAGTCTTCCTGTAGTTTTCTGGAGGCTTAATCTGTGGGTGACGGTTTTTTGATGTACCTGACTCGAAATTCAATTCTACATTTATAGATCATTGTGACCAAAATAATGAGAATATTGACAATAATTAGCTAAAGTAAACACAGCAGTGTTAGAGTTGTGACCAAATGTTTTAGCAGTAAAAGTCTATGAAACTAGAATTGTGTGGGGGAAAATGCTAGAAAAACAATTAAGCAATGAAGATAAAACAAAAATGTGTGTCTCTGCCAAATGTTCTGGCCGTGACTGTTGACTGTGGCCTAAATAGTCCCAACAGAGTTTTATGATGAATCAAAAAATGTTTTCACTCTAACATAACCCTAAATCATCCGTGTGAATTCGATTCACTGCATTTCAGCTGATGGACTTATGGTCATTCTTCATCATTGGTCCTTCAACAGCAGCAAAATAACACATTATAGAAACTCTTAAAGTTAACTGGGACCAAAGGTGAAGTTTAGAAAGACACTCAAGTATTGCATTAAATGGACTGAAATAAAGTCACGGACCTAGAGACATGTACTAGTGATGTTAGTCATGAATGCTACAAGCCTACAGGTTAAAAAAATACAGTAATTACTTGAATAAACAGGACATTTACAACTAATGTCAACTGAGTAGGAACGCTTTAACAGTGCTGTTATTTTTTTCACAATGACAGGATGTGTGTTCTGAAAAGTAGCTCATATGACAAACTAAGACCATTGGTCCTCTAAGACTGAGATCATGCAGACTTCACACAGCTCATCATTTTCACATCACACTAAGACCTCAGTAAGAAAACAGTGAAACAAATATGCTCATGGATGAAAGAGGTGTGATGTCCTAAACTAAACCTCCACATTTTTGAGTGCTATAAACAACAATCACATTATTAACCATGACAGGATGTTAACTGTGAAGAATGTGAAATGATTGAATTATGCCTGTAAAAGACCATAAATGGATGTAAAATGTGGTGCATAAATTGACAGCATAATTTTTCCCCTTTTCATTTACTGTGAGCAAACTTTAGTTGGGAAAACCCTGACTTTGTCTTAGGAAAGCATCACCATAATGTGCTGGTACTAACCAGAAGCAGATCATGAGCAGATGAAAATAACAAACTCAGCCTCTTTATCAATGTCACCAAGTGTCATTAAACCGCTGACTCAGTTTTTGGCGTCACAGCAGTCCAATGAAAACAATAGAGAAGATGAGTTGTCAATACTTGTTCTGGGAAAAACGGCACGCTATAATTCTCCATAAAACTTAACTCGAATAGATAGTATCACAAAAGCTCACTCAGCTGCAGTTTAAAGACCGATGGATAATATTTTTTTTTCCTGTCTCAGATGAGTTTGTAAAATATTATTAGGACTATTATGTAACATTAGAGTTGACAGGCCTTGGAAACACAAGTACCAGTAGAAGCTGAATGCATGTCCATTAGGTTGAACTGATGCTGAAGGTCAGTGCATTCCTATTTCTTCACTTCCATCACCATGTTAAAGGAATGATGAGGCCATCCAGTACACTATGACCCATATATTCAGTGACAGTATCTCCCTAGAGTTTGCAGCCTGCAGCCTCTACACCTACTTACTCTCTTACTGTCTGCCTGGGAATTTACAGTGGCCATGATTAGAACTATAAAACATGACCTCGCCTTTATTATCTGTGGTATTAAATTATTCTGTTACGTTATGTTTGTGGTTATAGTGTTTGATTGCTGATATAGTTGAGTTTGGCTGCTTTTATACACCTCTTTATTAAATTGAATGCATGGCCCTATAGTGTTTAGAACTCCATCTGGAAGGTCAGGAGGGAAAGCCTGAATAATAACTTTATACCTTCATAAGCTTCATAATCAAACTCACACATGTAGAAGAAATGCTGCCATATCACCATCAAACTTCATTCTTTTCATTTAGACATGTGTCCGGTGGAGAAAACAACAGAATTGCATATATTAGCATCTTTTGTAGAACTTCAGAGCTCTATATTCTAAATACTATAATGTTAATATAATGATAAAGTACAGACACCACATATAACCACAGTCTATTAGCTATCTCGCTACAGTTACCTGTTGTCCCAAGCCATATTTTATATTATTATTAATTCCATTGTGGCTTTGCGGTTAAGGTGAAGTTGTATATTGTGCTTCCAGCCTGTCTTACACTGAAAAAATATGTGACAAAGGCCTCAGCATGGCTGTCACTGTAAGTGGAAAGCACAAAAATGTTGCACTTGCACTTGTCAGAAGCAGCAGCTGTGTGCATGTGTTGAGTGACTGAAAGGGAAATCAGTCAAACAGCTGTATAAAGATGTAAGAGACTGTAGCAGAGAGCGAGGCTGAAAGGAGGAATCCTTCTTTTGTCTGAATGAAGCATGAAGTCTCCTGGGAAATCTTCAAATCCTCTCTGGAATGTGTGTGTGTGTGTGTTGGGGGTTGGCTTGTCACCACATTTATACAAGGAATGCAAATATTTGTGAGAGTGTGAGTCTGTGTGAGCCTGTGTGTGTCAGTTAGGAGTCAGGGTGGTATAACTGTTACCATGGTGACTCATATCCTCCGGTGGTTTTCCTGTCACCTGATGGTGGTTGACAGCTTTCTTTGTTTTTTTGTTTGTTTTTTTTGCGTCTTGTTTCTCCATCACTGCCAGAGATTTATGAATCATGTATGTAAATTTTAGAGATGGATCAATTAATATGTTTAGCTGATTAACCGAAGGGCAAGGACCTCAGCTGCAAAGTGAAGCCACTATGCAAGTATCTTAAAGCTGTAATACCCTTAATGACCACTAGATGATGCCCTAAAAAGCCCTGACTCTCTAGATTTACACTGAAGTCAATAATGGAACAATTTTGATCTCAGTCGTTTTATGTAGTTTTCTTTATAAGTGATCTGGGCCGTCTTTAGTTTTTCCTCTGTTAATCAGATCTCAGGTTGAATAGAAGCTGAGACGTCTGCTGTACCGGTCTTTTCACGGACAGGTGCCACTGATAGCTCACTTGTCTATTGAATCAGACTTTTGATGTTTTGGTTTATTTAATGAAACACATATTTTCCTGAAAGTGAGTTCCACTGTAGTTGTAGTAAACAGGTTCCACTAAAAAGACTATGAAGTGTCACAGTGACATTTTGCTGAGTCAGTAATTGAACACTTGACTTAATTGTAGTTACTAGCTTCAAAATGATGTTCAGAAACAATAGGTGACACTACAGCTCCTCCATCTAGTAATTACATTTGGTTTGCATGTATATTAGATGGACCAGTTATTCTGTTTGGCCAATTAATCAGCAATTTACAGACTATTCTTGCTTGCAGAAGTTGAAGCCAGTAGTGGTTGGCAGTTAATATCGGGTCCTCAACTAGAAATACTGACTTTGATAGAAAATAATACCTCAAAATTGACCAATTGATCCCTTGCAGTTTTCTAATTGTTTCTATTTACAATTGGTTTAATGTCAAATTCCACACTTATTGACTAATCACTTTGACTCTGATGGTCTGTCAGTCAGATTTATGTATGAGTTACAACTTTAATTTCAGGAACGCATTAGTTGTCAGTGTTGATATTTCAGAGGAAGGGGTGGGGATCATATCAGCTGATTGTAAAAATCTACTCTCAAGTAATGTAATTAGTTTGTAAAATAGTTTTTTTTGCTAGTTTTAATTTTGTTCTTATAATTGTGTCCATCCTTCATTAACAACAGCCAGCTCCCTCTAGAACAGTGAATTAATAAGTAGTAGAATGATTCTTGTATTTAAGTGATTATGCAGTAAAGGAAAAATACATATTATGTTCTATTTGTAATTAGATCCTCCTTAATCCACATAATCTGCTTGTTCTTTCCTTCTGCCTTCCTGTCTTTTCTTTTCTTACTTTCTTCTGTCTTTGTGTCCTTGTTAAGTTTGTAAATGCCAGTCTCCAGATCAGATTTCATCAGCTGCCCTTGTTAATGTGTTTATTTACCGAGCTCTCGCCTCATCCTCTGGTGGCCATGAATTTGAGCCTGCCTCGTTGTGTGTGTTTGGCTTTATAAGGGTGTGTCAGTATTTGAAGTTACAGTTCAGTTACATGCTGCCGGATTTCTGCCAGCATCTTTGTGTTGTGTAAACGTAGAAGTATTTTGTTGATTTTTAAGGGTCCCATCTAGATTTCAACTGAACTTTTACTCCATTTTTTTCAACACCATTTCAGGTGCTAGTTACTAAAACAGCAACGTGCTCATTTAGCCACAACAGCCATCAGAGAAACATGGTTTATTCATGGACAGTATAATGTAAAACCACAACATTACATAACGATCAGATTATATAACAGTATCAGTTCTACAGTGAAAGCTAACAGCTCATCTTGTGACTGTTGCTGGAGCTTTCTTAGAATTAAAATGAAAGGCTTAGTTTATACGGTACACTGTATAAAAAACCTTTAAACAACAGGCCATTATCAAGATATACACACTGTCAGGGTTTCCCCTGCCATTATGAGGCCATTTTTGGTGCATGTTAACAGACGTTCTTGTTGAATCAGTGTAGAAAGCATCACAACAAAACACAATGAGAACAGGTGGGCTTTAGTTCACTTCAGCAAGTTTTATTTATAAGCTTTTTGGATGTTACTTATGATTTTTTTTTATCATTTTGTAAACATATATAATGTAAAAGTAGTCCAAAAGTATGCTAAATTATATTTCTTATTGAGAAGTATAATAGATTGTCAAGACATACACACAGTCGTCCTAGGTTTCAGATAATCATTGTAACAGGAATAAAATTAGAAAAAAATCTGCACACCAGTGTTGTTGTATTTTAATTTATTTTAGCCATGATGCTTTCAGCATAACTGCTCTTTGTCAGACCTCAACAGGAACATTTATAGAGAAAACATCTTAAACCCTATTTACACATGACTAATGTGGATTTCTCTAGTAATTCTGGAATTAACACACATATCTGTGTTTGCTGTTGTGAATTCACACCGGAGAATAAGTGTAAAATATGTATAAGAGACATATTTTAAGGAAACATAGCCCTAGCATACAGTAATGCAAATATACACCAACAAATTATGTAATTTATATATTTCTTTTTGAGAAGTGTCAAATGTTCTTGAACTTCAAGATTATCAACCGAGTACCTTAATCTTCCATAAACATAAAGAAAATACTAGAAGCCAAACAGTCTAGTTTGGCTGGAATAAGGGAGAATATATTCCATTGTGTGACTACACCCCAAAGTTGGCACAAGCCTTTTTATGTGCAGTTTTATTTTAGTGGGATAGTCATTTTAATGACCATGACATTTTTGTGCTCAGCCAGGACAACATGTCTCTCCCAACACTGCTTTGCACATGCACTGTCACAGTGTCCAAGAACCAGTCAAACAGCCCAGATAACCTTTACCACTGTTCCGGGACGGCAGTGGACGGTGCCAGATCTGTCGACAGCACTGGGACAGGGACAACAAAGTGTGGAGATGGATGTGGATATGTGAAACTACAGAAACGGCACCGAAACCTTCTGAAAACCAAGGAAGGCACAACCAAAAGCCTACTTTGTATGTGTTCGGCCACGGAGTACAGGCTTTTCGCACAGACTACATTGTGCAGAGGCTTTTTTTTCTTTTTTTTCTTTTTTATAGTGAAACCTAATACGATAATCAATAATGCAGGGGAACATTTTTAGTGTCATAGGTTTTTGCAGCAACATCATGAACTTTTGACCTAAGTTATCAGTTCTCCTTATGGCTTGTTTGATGTTATTTAAGTATTAATGTGCCTCATGAAGCTGTTAAGGTGTGTAGTTTACCTGCTGTTTTGTGTTTTTGCAGGATGGTGATGGAGGAGGGGAGCCAGAGAGAGCGAGGGAGGGGGACCCTGGGGACAGCAGGAGCAGAGGGGAGACAGATCCTGATTGAGCTCGGTGAGTGACCTGAAGACAAATAAGAAATGCCTCCATGTAAGAGAGGAAGAAATGTCAGTTATGTAACTGTGTCCAGAGCAGTGTGACGAATCAAGTATTGTTGTGGTTTGGGTTTGAGGAAGTAGTTGGTTATTATTTTCATTACAGCTGCATCTGATCTGTTGTTTTCTTTGTCACAGGGGAGCAGAACTTGGATGCCATTTGTCTGTCTACTTATCGAACAGCATGCAAGCTGAGGTTTATACAGAAGAGATGCAACTGTAAGTCAGTTCTTTGACACTGTTTTGGAGATTTTAATCAAATGGAATGGCAGTTTGTTAAAAGTTGTCACCCTTCTTACTTCAGTGCATCTGATTGACATATATCACGTGATCGAGGCGGTGCGGGACGCCGGTCTGAACGCTGTGGAGCTTCACGCCGGCATCTCCGTCATCCGTTTGGAGAACCTGGTGTCCTCCCTCTTCAACCAGCTCAGCAAACGCCTGCCCACCACGCACACCATTAACCCACGAGAGAGCACCGTCCTGCTGGTCGAGCTCATACTGGCCGCCGTTGACAGGTACAAGCAGAGGCGGAAAACTGTCTTTTGTGAACCCCGCCCTCTCAGATGCACATGAAAAATGAGTAAAACCCTCTACTTTGTGATGTGTCTGTGTTCCAGTGATCCAGAAGGACGTCTGACTGTGCTCTCTGTGAAGGCCATGCTGTCCATGCTTTGTGGAGGAAAGCTGGTTGATAAACTTCGCTGTGAGTATCAGATGAGAAGAGTCTGTCACAGATCACTTAACCTTTGGTTGGTCACGTGGCCTATTCAAACATGAATGGTCACGTGGGGTGTATGCACACCCCAATGCTAAAATATTTAAA
>JAPQRQ010000010.1:27602471-27635486 GCA_037367365.1 Apogon talboti | reverse complement strand
TCATCGTCATCATCGTCGTCGTCGTCATCGTCGTCATCGTCATCATCATCGTCGTCATCATCGTCGTCATCATCGTCGTCATCATCGTCATCATCATCGTCGTCATCGTCTTCATCAGGGTCGATATCACCAGAAAGAGCGCCTTCCAGCCAGTCCTCGAGCTCGTCTACAGACGGCAGGTCTTCACCGTCGTCCATATCCAGCCACACACTGTCGCCCTGTAGAGCCAAGAGAAACGAGACAAATTCAGTGACTTTGCTGTAGTACCTGCATGTAAGGAAGCAAAACACCCTGACTGAACTGAAGTGGTTTTTGTGTGCAGCACCTATCTGGTATCTAAACACCAAAATGATACTCACATCATCGGCTTCAACAACACCAATCTGAGGGTGGTCCAGGTCAATGTCAAAGGTCTTCTCCCAGTGTGGCAGAAGCTATTAGAGGCATTAAAAAACATTTTAGAGTTAGCCAGTGGATAAATAAATGAATGAACATAAATTGAGTTTATAATAGCTACTACCATGATAATTGGTATATGTTTATGTATATGGCAATACTTGACCTCTTGTCTGTCTACGTTTGTACATTAATCGAGAAGAGAAATTCTGATACTTATTCTCTCCATACAAATGATCATATATTGCTTTCTGTTTCTTTCACTCATACAGAAATGGGTCAAAGGGCTTTTGTTTACTCTGCACCTAATGCATGGAATCAGCTCCAGAAAGACTGGAAACTGAGTTAATTTCTTTGAGTGCTTTTAAGTCCAAATTGAGAGTTCTTGAGGTTGACTGAATAACTTGAACTTGTTTTTCTTAATCTACTTGTAAATGTTATTTTTACTAAATATTTTTTGTCGAATGTGCCTGTTAAATGTGTTTTAACTGTGTAATCCTGTAACTGTGTGTTGTATTTGCTGATGCCTATCTTGGCCAGGACTCTGTTGTAAAAGAGGTTCTTAATATCAATGGGATATTTCCTGGTTAAATAAAGGTTAAATAAAATTTTTTAAATATCTTATTCACCAGGGGGAAATCATCAGGATCAATCCAGACAATGCTGAGGTCAGGGTTTTCTGTGTTATCCTCTGCAACTTTCTTCAGGATCTCCAGGAACTCATAACCGTCTGCAGATTGGAGAAGACAGCAGTGAAACTAAACTAAATGCCTAGAAGAGGGCATTATCTCCATCAGCTCTTCTATACTTTGACTTAATTTTAGACTTGCTCAACTTTAGGGATCTGTTACCTGGGTCAGACTCTTCTGCAAAAGCAATGATATGTTCACCATCAATATCATCCTCCTGTGAAAAGAGTAATGAAAAACTGAACACAGGCCTTCACTGCAACACAGAAAACTACTATGGCTCTCCTGCTCTGATGTTTTCAGTGAAGATTTCACAGAAGTGCCTACTTTGATATAAGCTAACATGTCCTGCAACTTACAATGTATTGACTGAACACAACTGATCATGATGGCTTCGTCTTTCCTGGGTCTGATACATTTCAGCTGTTGCTACAAAGTTGGGTATTGAGAGTCTGCAGATAAGAACTCAAGGACTCTATTTTTAAAATGTACTTTCTGTCTCAGTAGTCTCAATAAGTGTTTACTGGGAAACCTAGCAGCCACGTTTGAGCAGTGACTATTATGGCATTTGTCTTTATGGATTGATGTGCGAAAGAAGAGGTTCATTCTGGATACAAAGTATAACAACCATCTCTATGTCTCAAAGGGGGGTTATATGTTTACTTCCAAAAATAATAAAGAAAAAATCTAAATTCTAATTCAAGTGTTTAGAATAAAGAGTGTTGAGGTTACACCAAAACTGAAATTGCAGAAATATGGGTAGTAGTGAGTTACTCTGCTGGTCTCCCATGGTGAGGAAAATTAATACCACAGGATATAAGAAAGTGACCAGATGGGATGAGAACTGCTAAGACACAACATTAGAGTCAAACAAAGTGATAAAATCTAGAATTACTATTATTGTTTTCACCACTGGATACAGCTCTAAATGAAAATAATGGAGTTTGTGGTTTTATTGTGGCCACCTGCTAAAAATAGAGCTAAGCTAACAGAGCAATAATGTAAACTATCAGCTGACACAGAACTTGAACTGTCGATGGAATTGCTTCCTGAGTCTTTTGTATATTAAATAATCAACTTAGTAAGACACAAAAGGCTGGAGAGTCTAAGTCCTCATTTCGCAATCTGTAAATTACTCAACAGAGACATGTCTGAGTTTAAAAGTGCTTACCCAGATCTCATACATGTTGTGTGGTTGCAGCTTCCTCAAGGTTGGTCTTGAAACACACAGATGACATTAATTTGATAAATTTTCTGATGCATTTTGATACTGCCTTGTTTGACCATTTTATCAGAGCACTGATACGACTCACCTATCATTAGCTTCAATGAATTTCACCAACTCCTTCTCAGAGTATGGTTTTCCAGGGATAACAACTGGATCATCAATGAAGGGCTCATAGAAGTCAACCTCATTCAGCTTCAGCTCCAGTTCCCTGGCAACCTGTATCATAAGAAGAAAGGCTTACAGCATAAAACAGCAAAAAAAAAACCAAAAACCCACAGACATTAACTTTTCCCCGCCATTGATGAGATTTCCCATCAATCAGTGTTTTCACTGTTATACTGTAGTTGGCGCTGTGACTGTGAATTACTTTCCAAAAACAAACAAAGAAGCAGCATTTCTGGAAAGATGAAGGACCCCCGGTTGTAAAGTTTTCAAACTCGAATCACCGGTATCCCATAGCAACATATACAGAACCATTCACTTTGAATGGCAGAATGCCGGCTCCGCGGGAGTCACATAATAAACACATAATTGTACGCTCATGTCTTTGACCTATTTGGACCTTTTTGCATTATCAGTATAAAATATCTGTGCTATGTTTGTATATTTTTAAGAGATTCTTTACATTTTTACCTTAACTTCATGATATATATGTCCATAAATATCGATTTTTTTTCACATGTAGTATTGTAAATAACTCACCTTGGTATTGAACGTGGCGAAGAACTTGATATGAGGATGGAACTCTTCAGCAGCATCAGCAAAAGCCTCAAAATCTGAAATTTTACAGGCATCCATCAAGTTGTTTCAGTAGATCGGCCCCTGTATGAAATATCTTAATGTACACTTGTTGCTGTCATCATTAACATTAACTCTTTTAATAGTGAAATTGGGCTGCATTTTACCCTGTCGTTAATATTACATGAATTACACATCATTTAAAGTAATTATATTTAACAGCAGTTGAACTCATCTTATGACACTACACTAATTTTAACATGCCATCACAGTACAGATTCTTACGTTCTGACTTGTGACTCTTAAAGTAGCCCACCAGTTTGATGTCCTCTTCGATGTTTTCAAAGCCTTTCAGTTCCCTATTATTGTCAATTATTTCCACTGGGTCCTCAAGAACCTGAAGAGGCAGTGACAAGAGACACAAATATGACAAAGAAAAGGCAAAAGTAAGATTCTGAAGGTCATCTCGAAAAAAGGGAATATGTGTTTAAATACTTTTGTTTTGTAGGCTATTAACAAAAATAAAGCAGGCTATTAACTGTGAGATTATATCCTCACGAACATCATAGATGAACTCCACAAGAGTATCTGCTGCAAGCTCGCCGTCATATTCTATGACTTCATCGTCTATGAAGATGAAGATGCTGTCGGACTCATCAAGTCCTGTGGAAAAACAAAGTTCATGTTTGGTACGCAGCAGCAAGAATCCTCCAAAGAGACAAATTCATATCTAATTCCACACTGATCTGATTTTGTGCCTTGAGATAATCATATATTATGACTGACACTATATAAATAAAATTGAAATGGACTGAATTTCCCATTAATAGTTCTCAGTGTTTCCTCTGCTATTTTAATACAGCTGAGGTGTCATTTTATTACTGTTATTTTGTCTTAGTTATGTTTAAAGTTGAGTTTTGTTTTAATCACAATGACTGCTTCTAAGGTAAATCACTTAGTTATTGCTAACATTAAGGCTCATATATCTAATATAGTCCAATATTTATGCATATGTTTTCAGTGGTTGCAATTTCTTTGCACTGATGGTGCAGTACTGCTAAATAAATACAGAGGAAACAACAGCTCAGATTGTTAAATGCTATCTATTCAATATCTTTAGTTATTAAACCTCTAAACATTCAGCTACAGCAATGCATTACAGTTACAGTTACACTGAAGCCATGTTTGACTGGAGCCAGTGTAGTTTGTTAACCTAAACCTCATACTAAACACAGAAACTATAACATGTTCTCTTTTGAATGAAGGCCATTTTAGCTTTAGTTAGTTCTGTTATAAACTCAACTAAGTCTTGCATAGCTAGATCTCCACACATTGTTGTACTATGTCTGGGTCGTTTGACTAGTTGGTATTTCTTTAACAAACGCAGAAACAATGTCTTTGCAAAATGTCAACAGATTACTTGTACATGAGGAAGGAATCATGGTGACTAAACTGTGTGTGTCATGTCCAACACAGGATTATCCCAACAGACTATTATCTATACAAGACAGACTAAGGTTAATTATAGACTGTATGTAAGAAGTGACCAGAGCTTTTTATGACATCAGTTTTGCAGTTTTGAAGCCGTTGTCATTTTTACACTTTGGACAGAAGGGGTGAAGGGTGAGGTACTGCTAAATATTATCTTTATGGTGCATCAAAATGATGAGCTCCATGTGCTACAATCAAGCTATTAGAAAAAACATGTTTTATTCAATAAACAGAAGCTCTGGACATCTGATTTTGCAGGTGAATGAGCTGTGCAGCACACCTGTCAATCAAAGCCTGTTTGAAGTCACTATCTAGTGGTCACGAGCGGTATTACACTTTAATTGACTTCTACACTGGGTCACTTTCAAGCCGCATGAGCCTAACCCTGGATGTTGAAACATTTGTTATTCCAAATCCTAAAGGTCTACAGGTTTTCTTGAATGTTTACCTAATTTCTTGGCAACAGCCTTGTCATGCTTTGCATCAATAAGGCCGACTCCAATGTCTTCATCCTCAAACTCATCCAGGACCTGGGCTACAAGCTGCAAAACACAGACATGATCACATAGCAGAGCAAGACCTCCATCCAATATAATAAGTCTATAAATCAAAGGAATGCATGAGTGTATGATTACAGAAGTAAAACGAGTGTAGTCCACATCCACTGCACTTATTTACACATTTTGACCAAGTTGTTTTACTTTGAAGTTTCATTACCTTAAAAGCCTACTTTCAGAACGCTGCTTGTGCACTTTCTAAATCTGTATGAAACTTGAACCACATGACTGACGGTGGGTTCCACCAATGGCAGATCCTCATTCACAGCCTGGGGTGCATTGAGGAAGTGGTTTTAGAGTTGTCTCAATGTGTTTGGAGGGTAAGGAGCAAACACACACATGCCCCCGGTGTCACAGATCTGGAACAGCTGCATTTACTGGCACTAATAGTTTTACTAACTAGGCTGTCTTGCAGTTTGTTGTGCTAATACATCTTCGTGGTCCTTTGGCTTGATTGGAGTTGCAGATGGGTTTGGTTCAGTAGTTATTCAGAATTTATTGTATAGCTGCAGGTGAGTTCAACTTATCAACATATGTATGCATTTTACTCACAGCCAGTAAATGGTTAAACATTGTTATTTAAGGAAACCACAAATGTTTTCCTGTGGTCATCATGTATTCATGATAGTCACTGCATCACCCTACATTTTGTTGCAGACTCCACCCTTTTGGCATTTAAGCATGCTAAAATAAACTTTAAAGGGCAAGTGATCAAGGTGTGTAACGGCTGATACTGTCACTGCAACTGAAGGAGGATGTGACAAGAAATAGAAATGAACATTTATGAGGATAATAAAATCCAATGTTCTTCTTTAAGCATGATATCTCAAGTACTATAAAAGAATATTTAAACTTGTTGAAGAATCATTTTCTTAATCTGTGCAGCAAGAAATAGATATTGTAAGTATTTTCACGCATTAATTCAATACTGTCCACTGTTTATGATGTTTATGAGTATAAAACAAATATAGTGGTGACATAAACCTGCACGCATGGTTGAATAAAAACATTTGCAGTTTTCAAGTTACTAAAAGATATTTGGAATAAGAATACACAAAAAAATACAAATGCAATGCAAATGCTAATATGACATAATTATTGTATGTATGTTTCCAATCACACATAAAATTTGTTGCTGATTTGATTTCTCAGGAGGAACTGAATCCGCGTGTAAAGCCAGAGTTGTTTGTATGGATTGGGTTTCATTTTCCTGGTGTATATGTGTCCTACACAACACGCTAATTCAGTGACAAGTTGTTATTTAAAAGGTAATTATTTTTAATGTTAGTGCTAGTACACATATGAGAAAATCACAGAAAAATATAGAATAAATAGAAAATACAAAATGACAACAGCATCTAGAGCAAGAAATGGGTTTGATTCAGAAAAATTGGATGTTTTTAATTGATATATAGCAAAATTAAAACATCTCGTTGTCATAAATAATCATAGAAATAAACCACTGAATTATGATTCATGTTCTGTCTCCAAGTCATCTTTCATTCGCCTCTCACTAACCCTTGACAAGTGTCTTGACCTTCGGAGCCTTTTACACCCCCGCATCTAATAATAAAACCTTATCAAATGTAAATCATAATACACTCATAAGGGGAAACACAAGCCCTCGGGGACCTCAACACACCACAAAAACAGCTTAAGATAAATTTAGTACCAGAGCCACACTAGCCCACGGACTATTTTGGTGCGGTGGTCGTGATGCTCAGCGCTCTGGGATCCGCTGACAAGCACAGTACTGAAAATGTCAATCACAGCACAGAGCTGAGCTGGCACCACTGAAGCCAGAACCTCCGGCGCTGGCTCTGGGCCCCGAGACCCTGAGGCCGAGCCCCGACACCCCTCAAAGAGTCACTGGAGGCTGGGAAGATGATATGAGTGTAGCTTCTCCTGTTCAATTAGATTATTAATGTTTTCCTCTGTATTATCACCCCTACACTGTTACTGTCATTAAGTTTTGTTGTGATGACATCAAAGGATAAATCCATTACTTTACTTTTGGTTTATTTTTGCATAATTGAATTCATGTTGCATGACTTAGCTGTTCATAATAAGTCTGAGAAAGATAATTTGCATATTTTCTGGGACTGATTACTCATTTTTAATCATTAGATGCCACCTTTAAGTTACTGTTGTCAATGTTTCACTTTTTTTTTTTTAACTATAAAAATGACCACAAACTCAGTGTGTTGTTAATAATTTAATTTTCCACTCAAATGTGTGGATTTTACCTTGAGTCAAACCTAATCCTTTCTTTTAAGAGTCGTGATTTGGTTACACAGACATCAGTATTTAGATGATTTTCTCATATGTTTATCAGTGATGGGATCAAAATGATGCAGTTTAAAATAACTACTTCACACTTGTTACTGAATTAGCATGTGTGTGGCTGCAAAACACACAGATACCCATCTATGAAATCCTATACGTCTGGTTTAACTTTACATCTGTCTCTTGTGTATAAACTAATGCATTTAAAATGTGTATCAGCAAAGGTAGCAGCATTTACTGTACACTGTGTCGAAGCCAGATGCCATAACATCATCCAGTGTAGTTATTTCATAAATCTGTCATCACCTCTGTCACTTAAAAAAAAAAAAAAGAAGTCACTGCTGAAGTAATCAGACAGTATGTCCTCAAATAGACATAAAAGAATCCAAAAACACATCAGCTGTAGCTTTCCCTCCGTCCACCACAGAAGGATACAAGCGCTCGACTGTAAACATGACGTGGAGTTGAAACTGAGCAGGGCGAGAAATGCAAATATAACTTCTTCTGGAAAATGTAGTGTGTTAGTATGTGACATTTGATCTACAGTATTCGTATGTCACCCGAGAAGTAATGTCACTCAGCGACAGTTTAATGTGTTTATGAGAGGCTTTGTGCTGAATGGTGATGTAATGTCTTTCTGCAAAGAATCTGAGAAAACTGCTGAGCACCCAGGCTGACTGACAGGAGGCCGAAGGTGTAACTGATGACTGATGGAGGTGTGTTACATACACACACATGTACACGCACACACACACACACACACACACACACACACACACACACATACATGCACATGCACACGTTGTACACAAGCTTCGCCTCGGCCAGAATAAATGATATCCTGAGTCCTCACAGCTCAGCTCTTTGCCTCGGGTGGTCGACATTGACGACACGCCACAGGCTTGTGACACATTTTTGGGAGTTCACTTATCAGCATTTCTGAACCCAGCAAGGCTATTTTCCACCTTGCAACATCACTTTCACCATGATATCTCCTTCTGTGCTCAATTTTTACACTAAACACACTTCAGATCTTGTAGATATTTAGTTTTTGCCATTGTACTTTCAATGCATGATCTTTACATCATGACTAAAATGCAGGACCTTTACCTGAAACTATAAATTGTGTTTGTCTGCTTAAAATCTGCAAGTACCACAAAACAGTACCAGAACACAAACCTCCAACTAAACTCAGCTGCAGATTCAGAACATGCAGCATACACATTACAGACTATAACAGCAGATTAACATTAAATTACAAATATATGTGAATGTATATGTGATATTGTTCTTATTCTACAGTATTTCACAGTATTTCACGTACAAACCCACCTCAAGAGCCAACTCCTCTATCTCAAACTGCCTCTGGGCGACGCGGTTGGATGCGGGATGGTCATGGTAGTACACCACCATGACATCGTACTTCCTCATCACAGACTTATAGTTCTTGGCGTTGAGGTCGTGGACACGGTCCTTGCCATCATACTCAGGGAAGTCCAAGCTGTCCTTGGCCAGTGATAACCCCCCAAAGGACAGCAAAACTGCCACGAGCACCCAGGTCCACTTCATGGCTCCTCACTCAGACAATGTGCTTTTTTGAGTTTGAGAAAGTTACAAAAAAATAAGGTAAAAAGCCAAAATAGTTTGGTGAAAGTGTGAAGAACCCCTTCCAATCCGCGTCACCCAGAAGAGAGCAAGACCAACTCCTGCATCCACCTTATTAAAAACCCCACATGGACAACTGGTGGTGGGGCACAGGGTGCAACAGGGGTGGGGTTAAATCTGACATAGGTGTAACTGAGCATGGTGGGGGCAGGTGCGGTTGCTGGGACGACAGCTTCGTGTGTAGGTGTGTGCGTGTGCTTGAGTGTGTGTTACAAGAGTGGGTGGAGTGAGGAGAAGGGAACCGACCTGCTCACGTTCTCCCTCCGTCCACACCGAGAGCAGGGGAAGACGGTGATGGAGGTGGAGGGAGTGGGGATAAAGGCGTAGACGAGGCTGGGATGTGAGTCTGGGGGGTCTCATAACAGCTGAATGTTTTTGCATTGCACCAGATGAAGAAACAGTGATGGATATAGAGATGGCTGGATATGAGGCAGCCTTTTCCCATATTAAGAGTAGATGCATCCCAGCTAAAAATAATGGATGCAGGACAGAGAAGTACATATCAGGAGGGGGTGCTGGTGTCTTATTTGCTGCCGTTGGCACTGGCACAGCTCTAGAATGTGGCACCGGGTCACTCTGGGACATCCAGACCGGAGCGGGCACTGCACCTGCTGAGGGTTCAGTAGGTGTCACTTAGCCCTGACTCAAGAAAAAGTGAAACATAGATTTTTAACACACAGCACATGTGTTGAATATTTGCATTTTTATGAGTCTGCCTGCAGTACGTGTGTGCCCTGTACAGTTCTGCTGTGCAATGCATGCACATATGCCTGAGATGATATTACTTTACACATCGAAAGGGACGAGGTATGCTATAAATAAAAACAGGCTACATGGTATCGCAATACTTCTCCTGACCCCCCCCCCCCTCCCAATCCATACTTCTCCACTCCCCAATACACACAACACACCCCTCTTTCTGAGGCAAGACATGCAAGCCTACAGTTTTAAAGCTGTAAGACGTGAAGATGCACCATCTGTGTGTGTCTGTGTGTGTTTGTGCAGTGGTGGTGGGGAGGGAGGGGCTTGTATTAGACACACCCAAAGAGTCAGAGAGCTGCTTAAAGTGCGTTTCATTTTCATCTCATGACGTTACTTTAAGATGTCTATAATAGCTCCCATTCAATTTCCTTTACAAGGCAGGGAATGTAGTTGTATATGTTATATACATTTTAAGTTACTTTTTTACATTAGAATTATGTATTAAAATTGCAAAGTAACTGTAACTATAGTGCATCATTATATTATTACAGTAAATTAAACTACAGTTACTGCTCAAAATTATTACAAAGGAGTTACATGCACATCATTACTTTTTTTTATAATTATGCAGCAGATCCATAAATGTCAGAAGGGCTGGAACAAATTTTTTTTTTCATTTTCTTTTTAAAATTTTGCTGTGATATTACTGAAGTTGTCCAAGTTACCTGTTGTGCAAATTACCTAAAGATAACCTGTATGATTTAATTTTAATAGCTCACTGGGACGACTTAGAAAAATTATAAAATTCACCTGAACACTGTAGAAACACTGACATGTCCTCTAAATCTTTGCAGGTTATTTTCCTGTTGTTTTGCAAATGTAGTCGATGAGTAGAATATTTAAACTTCCACAGACTGTTAACTACTATTCACTGTAAAGTCTGCTGTAGTTTTATTTTCATATTTAAGTGGAAATAGTAAACATTTGCAATATAGACGTATCAAACCTGAACCTCATTTGTCCAAGTACAGAGTAATTACTTCATAATATCACTAGATGGCGCTGTTTACCGACATTGTATGGCCTAATAACGTCGGAGGGCTTTTTTCTCCCCGTATCTTTATTAGCAAAGGGAAGATATACGGAGCAACCCAGACGATTGTTCATTTCTGGTAGAAATTGTGCTTCAGATAGGACTATAAAGATGTTAATCATCAGTTTTATCTGTGAACACCATACAAATAAAATGTTTTATTCTTATATTCATTCTTATACTGGACAGTCCTGTTCAGACGCTGACCGGAGGGGGCGGGGATTTACCCACTATTTCCGGGTGGGCGGAGCCTAAGAGCCTCGCTTTCATAACACAGACTACACGCCATGATTGTTGTATGAGGTTTTAGGGAAGTCAGATTAGATGTGATATAGTGGTAAATAGATCATAGGAAGTTTGATTCGGGTCCAAGGTAAGAGCTAAATCTAAAGTTAGATTAGATTAAATGGTTATGGTAAACAGACTACATTTAATGTTAATATCTTTTCTGATGTCGGATAAACACAGTTGCATATAATTGTTTTAATGCTTGGAAATAACCATATCATTAACTAATTATAAAAAATGTACTGGAACTTGTCAAGTATTGTGTTAACACTGTAAGATGACCTCTAAACATTTCAACCAGCAAGAAATAGCAGAAAGAAGAGTATTTTCCTACTCCGTTTATGGATTTTCCTGACATGTATTTGGAGTCACAAGGGGAAAACGAGAGGTAACATAAATTTTTCTGAAGGTGAATTAATGCACAAGCTTTCTGACTGTTTTGCAGATGGCTTCAGCTCTGGCCAACAGAGCAGTAGGAGCCATAGTAGGATCAGCTGTTGCAGACGCTGCAGGTAAAACTTAATGCATTCACTGATTCATTGATATGTTTTAATAAAAGTAAATAATAACCAAACATACAGAAATGAAAAGAACTTAAAATCTACACAGAAATCCAAAAAGAAATAGGGCTGTGCAATATATCTTAATAATTTGATTAATTAAGGTTTTGCTTTCTGAAATACACAGGCCAAAAAAGTCCCACACACACAAGAGATGGATCGTCTTTAGCTTTGAATTGAGGACACTTTCACTGTGGCAGTTTTTATACAATATCACAATAAACATCATTACATTTATTTCAATCCATTGTTGAATTCATTTTTCTCCAAGATCTGGATCTTGTATTGATGATGGAAGAGTCAGACCGCTCTTCCATCACATCCCAAAGACTCTCAGTGGGGTTCAGGTCTGAACTCTGTTGTGGCCAATTCATGAGTAAAATGATATCACCTGCTCTCTAAACTGCTCATTCACAATTTGAGAGTGATATAACTTGCTATAAGAGTTAATTGTAAAAGTCATTACTTGTTAAACTTTGCAGCACAGCCGCTCCACTGGGTGTACGACATCCAGAAGCTGCAGGGGATCCTGGCCGAGAACCCAAACCCTGAGTTCCGCTCTGAATCAGCCAACCCGTTCTACAGAAGGCAGACCGGCCAACAGAGCTGCTATGGGGACCAGGCCTATGTCCTGCTGGAGTCTCTGTCTGAGTGTGGAGGTAGGACTGATCTACCCAGCAGACGGGTTTATGGTCACTGAGAACAGGAACTCACAACTGGTTACAAAATGTCAGATCTGTTGGAGTGGCTTTCCTTTAAGCACATTATTTAATAGATGCTGGCATGTTTTTCTGAGGTCAAACTCATGTACCTGTGTTACTGCGAACAAGAACAAGATGTGGTAGAGAGGAAGGAACAGTCAAAGATCTAAGGATTTATTTCACATAGAATATTAATGGTGCTAGAATAAAAGTTTCAGGTGAAGGTGGAAGGACCAGGAGCATGCTGAAACATCTCTACTAGAGGTCATCTGATATTATAATTATAGTTTCTAACAGCAAAAAAAAACCCCAGTTATCTGTCAAAAATGATCTATGTTATGTTATACTTTGTAACTGGGTAACTCTTATACTGAACATATTGGAAATATGAAATAAATACAGAATTGACTAAATAAACAGGTAAATCTGTCTTGCTGGACATCAAACTCAAAGTAATCAATAAAACTACAACACAACATTAAACTGAGTGGAAAAAAATCTTTATTCTAAGTGTACTTTTTTTTTTTTTTTTGGCCTACTTTTTCCTTCATCTCAGTAATTCCAGTTAAGTGTTGGAGAAAATCTCTGGCTTTAATTTAATTCCTGACAGATAGGGCTCAGATTTACAGCCTGTGTTTTCCTAATTATTTTCTAGTAAGAAAATCAAACGGGTATCAGTAAGGGACCTTAAAAAAGAATGGGTGTTATAGGCAGAGTTTACCAAAGGTACCTACATCAGTAAAATCTTACCATTACCCAACCTTGAACTGGCACCATAAAGTTTCACCCTTGTCAGCCATGTTTTGGATACAATGACCTTTATGATCAAGTGAAAAATGTTCATGACAGTTGACACTTCACAGTCTATAAACAGACCTGTGACAGAGGCTCAACAACAAGTTGTCAATTCCAACATGTGTTTATAACATGTTAACTAGTAGTTTTATGTTTACTCTTGTCCAATGTGTTTGAACGTTTGGTCCATCTGAGCAGGTCTGAACGTTGACGATCTGAAGAAACGCACTCTGAAATTCTTCGGTCCTGGATCTGAGTACGACACTCCAGTCAACGATCCTTACAGAGAAAGAGGAGGTAAACACAACCTCAGACGAAGCCTTTTTCTTTTTTCACTGATCAGTTTCTAATGGACATTTTATTCCCATGGTGCATCTCAGGACCAAGACCTCAGCTGCCCATTGAGGGACCATGGAGACACGGGAGCCTGAAGAGCTTCATCAAAAACGTGGATGCGGGCAAAGAGGAAACGGGTAGAGCTGCTTTATTTAATCCCACTTGTGAAGATATTATCAGTAGGAACTACTCATACCAATGCGTTGTGTTCCTCAGGTTGTGAGTCCGACTGTCAGATCGATGGAATAGCCAAACTCGCTCCGGTAGTGGCTTTTTATGCAGGAAAGCCTGAAATGTTGGAAAAGGTGGAACAGGCGATCCGCGTCACCCAGAACAATGATGCATGTGTGGCCGAGACTCTGGCAGCAGCGAGGTTCGTATATTTGACAGGGTTCATACAGGTGCTTGAAATCCTTGAAAAAGTGCTAGAATTTCAATGATGTGTTTTCAAGATCTGGAAAGTGCTTGAATTTTAGTTGAAGTGCTTCAAAGTGCCTGCAATTATACCTCTGTGATGTTATTTATTTATTTTTAATATTAACTCTGTCAGGTTAGATGCCAAGCCGAAGCTTTTTACAAAGAGGTGATACATTTTGAAAAATAAATACTAGTGTTGATATTAACTTTATTGTCTTTTCCTGTTTAGTCAGAAGTGTATTTTTTAAATGTATTTCTTCATGGATCATGTATAGGATAAAAAAAAGGAAACAAAACAACACTATGGGAGTGTTTATAGTGTACTGTTTTGGATGACTTTTTGCGATAGTAGTATAATATGTACTTAGCATCTTCTTATATTCTTGAAATCAGCTGTTACTACATTCAGAAAGAAAGTGGCAGATTGTTCCTGTATTTATTCCTCAGGTTTCTGGAGTATTTCATTCTGAACGGTCCCGATCCAAAAGCTTTGGACTCAGTGGTGGATCAGCTCACTGACCCCAGCAGAAAACATCCACAGGATCTGGATAAAGCAGTCGTTGGTATGTGAGGCCTGTAGCTCTGTTTCCTCGTCACACCAGCGTCATGTGACTGAATCATGGGAGTTTAGTGTTACATAGAAGTTAAAGGGTTTTCACTACACTCCTCTATTTCAAGAGAAGCCTGCAAAATAATAATGTTTCATGGGCTTTTCTGTTCTTTATACTCCTTTATACACTTGTTGATTATACTTTTAGTACCTTTTGATTCGTTGATGGTGTTTTATAAGTATGTTATGAGTATAGTGTTTTAAGTATGGTCTTAGAACAGAGTTTTACTTTGTGCTATATGTATGTTTTTACTGTGGATGTATGGATGAAATATATTGTCTGTAACTTCTGCTGCTGAGATTATTAAACTCAACAAATAACCCTTTTTTCCTGCTTAAATATAGGTTAATAATTGCTATTAATAGTTAATAATAAAAGGTTATAGAGTATGAGCAATTAAGTTTTTTAATCTAAAACTTTTAAATACATATGACTTCATTTAAAAAGTCTGCAGGAATTAACATAGTTTACTAAATATTGAATCTTTTTTATTAATTCCAGGGCACATTCATCAAGTAAAGGAAAATCTGTCCAAGACTCCTCAGGATCTAATCCCCACTGTGTTCCCAAACACATGAGGTATCTTTTCACAGCTCATTTCCACCACTGTTACTGAGCACAGATTAATAACCAATCTCTGTTTGTAACTGATTTTTGTCATTAGTCAAACACTGACTTGTGCTTCACGCCTGCTGTCACTTAGGTTTGCCTGGTGCGTTCCAAGCAGCGCTTCATGGAGTCCTGACGGCCAAACAGTACGAGCAGGCTGTCAGAGACACCATGAGCTGTGGGGGATGCACCTGCAGCAGAGGATCCTTCATTGGAGCCTGTCTTGGTGCTCAGGTACGACCATCAGATAATCTTTTATTCAGTGATAGTAGAGATTTAGTGTGAGAAATTAGTGTAGTTTAAGTGGTAGAGCTTTGTTCTACAGTCATGATTCATTATATTTTATATAAGGAATATGTCTGTGCAAGATGATGGTATATATTGTGTAACAATTTAAAAAAAAAATGCCATTATTATGAGCTGCATTTATTTCCCTGTGTCTTTACTTGTGGATGTAAGCATGCATGCAAAAGTGGAAATTCTGAAATGAACGATCATCGTGTCACTGTTGAAATTGCTGAACTTTGTTATTTTACGCCTTCCAGGTTGGATTTGAAGGTATTCCATCTTCCTGGACGTCCAAGACCCTGAGATTCAACTCAGTGTTGGAGCATGCTAAGAAAATCACTAAACACCATTAACAGATTAATGTTTTTACATTATTTTGACAAGAACATCCTGATAAACAGTTGGGCTTTTGCAGATCGGTGAATGAAGGCTCCTGTCTAAAGTACTGCACGACTAGAGCCGGATGTTTTTGTATCTGTTTAGGTTTAACTTGTTTTACGCAGATGTTCTCCTGTAATAAAGTTACTGCGAATGTAAATTACAATGGATAGTGTTTTTTTCCCCCCAATGTTTATTCAAGTTTTTTTTGGTAGTTATATATTTATATTTGTATTTTTTTATTTATTGTATAGGCTTTCAACCAGTATTCAACCTTGAATGGAGATTAAACGTGTTTTGAGACATGTAGCAGCAGAGTTAAAGTTTTAACAGACAGGGTTACAGCAACACATACAGGCATCATACACATCACTGTAAGATACACTAAAGAAAACCATAATTGGTAAGTATTCATCAAATAACCATTCAAGTATGTATAATGAGACCAGCTCCTTAAGGTCTAGATAATTTTAACATGTTTAGTATTTATTATGAACTTTTGGAACAAACAGAATTTTCTTGTAATTGAAACTACATGAAATTTTATTCTTGAAAGTTGTGTACATATGTATTAGTTTTGTTTTTTGACTTACTGAACCTACTGCTGGGAAATTTATTTAAAGACCTTTATCACTTAGCAACAAAATTACATTGAAAGAGGTAGTTTGGTTTACATCAAGTTACTTAATAGTTACTACTTAAAATATCAAATCACCATATGATATGCAATTATAGGAAAATAGAACACAAAAAGTCATGTGCCTGTTTTAAAAAAATGTATTGTATAATGTGCATTTGTTGACATGTCGAAGTACAGTCAACACCAGTAACACCTAATAACTAGAAAAGCACTCGGACCTCCGCCAAGGCAGCTCAGTTCCCCACCATGCTGCTGTAACATATAACACCCTTGAAGTAGGTTACCTAGCAACAGATAAACAATAAGGGCACGTTGACATGGTGTCAAATGTCATGTGCAGAAACAGACATGCCAGCTGAGAGGTTATTCAACTGAAAATCCTATTTAAAAAATCCTGGCTCACTCCCAAAAATCGACTCGCCTGTTCCTTGTCCCATTTCGTACATTTCCTGAAAATTTCGTTAAAATCCGTCCATAACTTTTTGCGTTATGTTGCTAACACAGAAAAACAAACAAACCCTGGTGATTACATTAACCTCCTTGGCAGAGGCAATTAAAGTTTACAAAGTTACATTATAGTCTTTAAACATTGGAGCAAAAACTTGATTTAGGGTCGATAATTATCTGTAGTTTAACATAAAAGAGTGATCAATTATCATGGATTAATTTCTAAACCTGATGGAGGTTGAACTACCAGCAGACTGCTGCAAAATGTAGTTATTAAAACTACTAGTTTACTAGTATTGTAGTTGTTCACCTATCCTCAACATTGGAAAGACAAATTCTATTCATCCTGTTAATTAAAGACATTGGATATAGTTATTTGAGTCTAAAAAGACATAAAGAGACATAATAGTTCTGTGATGTACAAGGTGAACGACGTTCAACAGCAACGACTGTAATCGCGAGAACAACATTGTCCCTGTGAGCCGCCGTAGCTGTGTCTGATGACAGAGTTGGTTAGCTGTTAGCTCTGTGGAGTCAAACATGGCAAGTAAAGGTGGAAAACAGAGTCGTTCGGATAGAAAAGGTGCCGGTGAGCAGGAGGAAGAGGAGCAGCCGCTTCAGGCTGTTTTAGTCGCTGACAGCTTCAACAGGAGGTTTTTCCCGGTGACCAAAGACCAGCCGCGGGTAGGCAACATGCTAAGCTAACTGGGATGCTAACAGTAGACTCTATATCCATGCTGTAAACACTGGCACTGATGGGAACACTTAAAAACATCTTAAAAACATCCAGATTTTTAGATATTAAGTGATCTGCGGCGTTTGTTTTCTTTAATACTATTAGGTGGGCAATCTAAGCTTTAGTAGGACTGTGCAGTTATTTCACTGAGTTGGCTAACATGTGTCATCTGTCACATTTTCACTGCTGTCAGGCTTTGCTGCCGCTCGGTAATGTTTCCATGATCGACCACACGCTGGAGTTCCTCACATCCACTGGGGTGCAGGAAACATTTGTCTTCTGTTGCTGGATGGCCAGCAAAATCAAGGAACACTTACTGTGAGTTCAGATTTAATGATGCAAACTGTGCTCCAACAAAACATTTTGACTGATGTTTTGATCCTCAAGTTAAAGCCCTAATGTCACAGTGAAAAATACTTCAAGTAAAAGTTACAGGACTCATTAAGTATGAAAGCATCATGAGGTAAATGCACCTAAAGTATGAAAAGTAAAACTCCTTACTGTGCTATAAAGTTTGTTTAACATTAGATCATAGGAGTAAATTTAGGTTTGACAAAACAAAAACAAAGAAAAACAGTGGAATACTGATCTCCAAGCAAAACTTATCCTGGAAAAAATAGATGATAAATAGATTAAAAAAAAAATAGGATCTTGCAATAAGTTTAATTATTGTTTTATTACCCATCTCTACTGTTTGTAGTTTAATCTTCAGCAGCACACCATATTCATGTATATCCTGTGAGAGCATTCTGTCTCTCGAAAATAAACTCTTAATGAGTTCAGCAAAACAAGCCTGTTTTCAGCTTTACGACTAGTTAATACAAGAGGGTTTTAAGAGTCTGTTTGGCTAAAGAAGGAGGATCATTTTCTCAGCCCATAAAGTGACACACCATGCTTCAGTTTTCACAAATACTCAGAATCAGCATGTTTGGAGATATGTGGCTATTCTGTCGACAGGATGAGGATGAAGATTTTAATCTATAAACTTACAAAAATGGTTGATTATGTATAGTGGAGTAATAAGTACAATATTAATGTCAGAGATATAGTAGGAATAAATGCTAAATATTTAAGTACATACAGATTTTTAAAGTAATACTTGAATAAACTTCTGGCTGTGTCTGACAGGAACTCAAAGTGGTGTCGTCCCACCTCTCCAAATACAGTCCACATCATCACCTCAGAGCTGTACCGCTCGCTGGGTGATGTGCTCAGGGATGTTGATGCAAAGTCTCTCGTACGCTCTGACTTTGTGTTGGTCTACGGAGATGTGGTGTCAAATTTTGACGTCAGTCAGGCGCTGCAAGAACACAGGTAAGAGACCTGGGAATAATAAAAGACAACCGATATAAATGAACTGCAGGTTTATAACACCAAGTTAACAATGTCCCCATGTGGACCAGACATCGTCGGAAGATGGAGAAAAACATCTCAGTGATGACCATGATCTTTAAGGAATCATCGCCAGGCCACAGATCTCGCTGTGAGGAAGATGACATTATTGTTGCTATGGACAGTAAAAGCCAGCGGGTTTTACATTATCAGAAGACGCACGGGCTTAAAAAGCTACAGTTCCCTATGGTAATGAGAAGTTTCAGATTTTCAACATTCGTAGTTCATTTGATCTTCTGGTTTGTGTGTTATACATGTGTTTGTGTGTGTGTTTTGCAGAACATTTTCCACAGTGGAAGTGATGAGTTTGAAATCAGACATGACCTTCTGGACTGTCACATCAGCATCTGCTCCCCACAGGTCAGTTTCTAGTATTCTTATTCACAGTCACCAATCCTACGTATATCATTGTGACATTTTCCACCAAATAAATCCATACTTAGTTTTATACCTGGCTTAAAAGAAAAACAAGCAAGCCAGCCTCTTATTTAAGCTTTGGCACACCTTTCTTAGTGCTAAAAAAAAGGGTTGAGATACAGTACGTCTTTCTGTGCAATGATAACAAGAGAAAGAAGCAGAAATATCTGAATTCTGAATATTTGTTCACTGTGGTGACCAGGTTTTTCTCCTTTTTTAGGTTGCTGAGCTCTTCACGGACAACTTTGATTACCAAACGAGGAATGACTTTGTCAGAGGGATACTTGTGAATGAAGAGGTATTATATAATGATAGGGTCTGTAGTTAAAGGTTGTATTTGTTGAATCTATGAAGCCATAACATATTGTCTACATCTGCAGATCCTGGGTAATCAGATACACATGCACGTCACCAAGGACGGTTACGGCGCCCGAGTTTCCAACTTGCTCATGTATGACTCGGTGTCGTCAGACTTTGTACGGCGGTGGGTTTACCCGCTCACACCGGAGTCCAACTTCGCTGACCATAAGGGACGGAGCTGCACGTATTCTCGCCACAACGTGTACCGAGGATCTGGAGTCAGCCTCGGTCACGGCAGCCAGATGGAGGAGAACGTCCTGATCGGCTGTGACACCAGCATCGGCGCCAACTGTCACATCTCCAACAGCATCATCGGTAACAACTGCACTATAGGTAAGATCTGTGGGAAGTCTGAGCGTGTGTCAAAATAGGAGACAGTATGGAAGACCAATAGGCAAAAAGCTCACGTGATTATTTTGACAGATTGTGATCGCATTGAATCAGATCATACAGATAATGTAATTTTTTGATTTCATTTTCATTGGTAAAAAATTAAAATTAATGCGTTTGATTTCACATCCTTAGTGGAGAGTTCTAAAAGTGGGTCTAACAGCCACCTTCCCTTATTTCAACAGGTGACAATGTGATTCTGGATCACGCCTACATCTGGAATAATGTTCACATTGCTAGTAATGTGACGATCAGTCAGTCTGTGGTCTGCGACAAAACTGTCATCAAAGAGGACGTAAAACTGAATAAACAATGTGTCCTGGCTTTTAATGTGAGTAACACATATTTTATCATGACTTTACCTTAACTGTAACTCACTAGTAACTGCTGAAGTACAATTTACAAGGACCGTAAATAGTCTTCATGAATACCGCTTCTGTATCTCATGCACATCACAGAACATGAGGTGGAATCCCTAAGCATGTCCAGACTTCATGTTTTTTCTGAACTGATTTCTAGGTGGTTATTGGACCAAACATTTCTCTACCTGAAGGCACGGTGGTGTCCATGCACCATCCAGAGGAGGAAGAGGAGGATGATGATGAGTTCCTCAGTGACGATGTGGAGGTCGGCCACAGTAAGGACAAAAACAAACAGAAAGGTGCGTACAGAGTCTGCACTGTCAGATGAATTCATAAAAATGCTTTGCTCTGTTAACGTTTGTGGCTTTTGTTTTTTTTCTGTCCTGTAGTTTTTAATCCAGCTGAAGTTGGACCGGAGGGTAAAGGCTACATCTGGAAGGCCAGCAGTCTGGACGACACTGAGGATGAAGAGCTGTCGCAGTGTCTTTGGGGTATGTTTTTTGTTTTATTGAGCTTATACGATCATGTGAATTGTTCATTTCCCATAATGCCGCAGTCCCAAAACTGTTTAATTAACTATAGGTTTGGTGTTGAATCCTGATCCTGAGAGTGACAGTGAAGCCAGTGAGCCTGATGGTCCTGATGATCCAGTGATTCCCTCTCCAGAGATGGATGATGTCAAAGGTGAGAGTGGGGGCATCAGTTCAGCAGCATATGGAGCCGGGGTGTCCGACTGACTTTAGCCCAGGGGCCACATACCGTCCGTGGGCCGGACCAGTAAAATAATGGAAATATAGCCTATCTTCTGGTTGTGTTTTTAGGTACTATTTATCCTATTACTGTGTCTCTGTTTTACTAGTATATCTTATCTTCTCTATCCATATTAGTTTTTACCTATATCTTTGTACAGTACTTTGTGTTGTTGTAAATGTCCTATTGAAATAAACTTGACCTTGACTCTCGTTGTGTCGTGTCCTAGTCTTCCAGATGGAGGTGCTGGGAACTCTGCAGAGGGGTTTGGAGGAGAACATCGGCTGTGACAATCTCGTTCTCGAAATCAACTCCCTCAAGTGAGCAGAAATGACTTACAGTGGTTTTGTTCTCCTTCAGAGTCATTAAGCGCTCATTCTGACCCTCTCCATTTTTTTTAGGTACGCCTACAATATCACTCTGAAGGAGGTGATGCAGATTTTAACCAGAGTGGTGCTGGACTATCCTTTCCAGCAGCAGGGTTCACAGCTCACCACATCGCAATACGTTGCTCTGCTCCTTCCGGTGAATAAACCAGGATCATGTCATATATCAATGCTTCATTTATGCAGGTGTGAACAGAACAGATGACAGATGGGTTTTCTTTGTCCTGCTCTCAGCTGTTGAAGAAATGGGCACCTGTGTTTAAGAACTACGTGAAGAGAGCGCAGGACCATCTGGACTGTCTTTGTGCCTTTGAGGAACACTTCCTGGAGCAGGAGAGTCACTGGGCGGCAATGGTTAAGGTCAGGGTCGTCCACACTAAACCACTGACAACCAGTAATAATCGGATCACTTATAGCAGCTGGTCATGAAAGTGACCATGGATTATAATACAAAATGTTTGTTATTGAAATGGTACTACGTTCAGTAGAAATATGAAGCGTTTACTGTCATTTTATCATCTGGAAAAGCTTAATGCTAATTTCTTTTTTTTTTTTTTTCAATTCAGTACAAGAAGCTTTACTGACATGACTATCAACACATGCTGTGTTTTCACAGTGTGCAAATGAATAAATAAAATAATGTAATTAACTCAGCAAATACTTAAGATCCTTCCTTTGGATAATTACTGCAGTGATTAATGTGTTTCATCAGTTTGTAGAACGCATAAAGATTGGATTATTTTTTTTAATGGAAAAAGTAATGAGTCCAGATTGACCCTGTTCAAGAGTGATACAGTGATTACCCATCATGCCTAGTACCCACAGTCCCAAGCCTGTGGGGGCTGTGTGATCAGCTGGTCAGGTCTAGGTCCACTACGTTATGTGTTCACAAAATTATGGAAGTAAATGTAAATGCACACAAGATGTTGTTACATTTTCTTAATGGATCTATTTTTACTCTAAACTCCTTTTTCCCTGATAATTGAAATAATCACTCCTTTCTTGTAATAAGTGTCTTTATCTGTTACCGTATTCTCTTAAGGGAAATAACAGAGATTAGAAGTAAGTGAGAAAGCACGCTCCAGCCACTTCCATCATAGCTCCATAAATAAAAAATTAAAAAAAAACCAATGTGTTCAATACTGGGGTAGAGTGTTTCTGGATTTATTAGCCTGACATGACCTACTTACTTCAGACAAGCAGCAGTTTGATGTCATTATTAATCTTTTTGCTGAGTTCTGTATTTGTTGATTGAGGTGAATACGTTGACTCTGAATGCAGGTCCTGATGAACATGTACCAGATGGAGATCCTGGAAGAGGAAATAATACTGCGCTGGTTCTCTCAGGGAGCCACGACCGACAAGAGCAGAGCGCTGCGCAGGAACCAGGGGGTTGGTATCACACACTGTGTATCTGCATGTCTGTGGAGAGTGGATTTATTCAGTCTGTGGACATGGGGCTGCGTGACAGTTCATTATTAATGAAAGGTTTAATCTTAACATGTCTGGTGCAGGATCTTAAAGGAGACTAAGCAGGGAACAGATAAAGTCAAACACAGAGGGGTTTTTCTTTGACTTTCATTGAATGCACAGTGGATCTTATGTTACTTATTCAGTGGTAAACTTTTTTTATATATAGAGTTTTAAGCACTTAATCAATTTTAAGTCTTATTAGGGTTCCCGTGGTTAAAAAATTGTAATATAATTTTGCAAACATTCAACTGTGGATCTTTTACAGAATATAAAGACCTCCTTGCATATCTTAGAACAACTCATGCATCTCGTTACCTGTTGAAAAGTAATGACTTATTTACTGATACTGAAACATTTGATTTTTTTTAAGGTAAAATCAGTGTCACAACCCATTTTAAAGGTCCCAATATCTAAAAAACCCCCTCAAAATATCAAAATACACGGCTGAAATTTTGTACGATGTTTAATTAGGAATAATAATGTTATTTTGTGAAAGAATGAAGTAAATCGGAGATGGTCGGTCAGGAACACTCTGAAATCTGGTGATTTGAGGTGGATTTACCTGTTGAGAAGTTTTAATTTACTGATGGTCATCCTCATAAAGAACAATCTTAACCATCGTATTTGTCTTGAACAGCTTCAGAAGTTCATCCAGTGGTTGGAGGAGGCTGAGGAGTCTTCAGAAGAAGACGGAGAATGATGATGATGACGACGTTTAGGAGGTGCGCTTAAAAAAGGACAGCTTTTAGGTTTAACTCTGTAAAACATAAAGGCTGGTGTGTTTATAACAGGGTCCGGTTTGTTTTATCCCCAATGATCACTAACAACCATCAGGATCTGTACAGTTCACATCCCATCAAACAGTGCCACGTCATGTAAGGGCTGTGTGGAATGAATGTCAAAATCCAAATAAAGAAAGGACTCAGACATTAAAACATGAAGTCACATTTATCTCACTTGAGTTAAAATGTTTCTTTTATTATTAAGAATAGATGTTAGTTTTAAAAACACCTGAAAAACAACACCGTCTGGTGTTGGTTCTCATCCAGATTCTGAACACTGACTTGTCACATGGTTGAAAAAAAACCAAAAAACGGTGCAGCCAAGATCTCAGCGGTAGAAGATCAAAAAATAAATAAAATGAACCTTGGAATGGACAGTCATTTCTAAGATCAGACTAACAGTCATAGATAATGAAAATACAAATGCATTTATTATCCTAAAATTATGAAAGTGTCACAAATATAAAAGGTTTCAGTGATTAAAGATCCTATGCAACATCATGTTATTAGACTCTGCTTCCATAGAATAACTTTATAAAAAATTATTAAAAAATTAAAGACGTGATCCTTTAAGGTTTTGCAGTGAAACAAATCCAGATGTGCACCTGAACTGAGCAGGTTGTTTTTCAGATGATATAAGTAACAGATCACTAATTATCCAGTTAAAATATCCAGAGTAACTGTTGTAACACAAATTATCGCATTTGATCACTTTTTAAACGGATGTCGAGTTGATTTGATTAAAACAATCCTCAACATTTTAGTGAACACTGTAAGACATCCAGAGTCTGTTTAGACATGGACACATACCCTTTATGGTGCTGGATTATATATTTGCCAGAAGATGTCGTTCTATGGCAAGAAACAAAACAACAACATGAATATAACAATACAGGGTGTCCACAAAGTCTCTTTACAATTAAAAAAAAATAAATCACAAATGCAATTGATGAGATCTGTTAATCAGATTTGTTCTATATACTCGGTTATCGAAGTTTTTAAATCACATTGCACTTGTGTATTTCAGGTACCCTGTTGATGAAATGGGTTCTGTTGAATAAACCCTTATAAAATGGCTACTCCTCAAGAAAAGGCACAATGTGTATCATAGTTATGTTAAAGATGTCATGTATCGAACAAAGATACGGGACATCAATGACCGGAAGCCAAAGATCATGATGCCATTGACACTAGAGGTAGACCGATATATTGGCCGGCTGATATATCAGGCTGATGTATTTATTTTTCAGCCTTAATTTTTTTTTTTGAAAGCCGATATTTGGTCAGTAGTAAAAATGTTATATTTGATCAGGTGCCTGTGTGGGCAGCACTTGAAGTTTTATAATAAATGTGTATGTGTATTAATAATTTCATTTATATTGCTGCATAAAAATTTTAATTATCTGACTGTTTCAATTGTATTTTACAAAGTGCTTTAAAAAAAAAAAATCCGCCTTAAATATCGGCCTCAAAAATCAACTGTCGATAGGGCCCATTGGCTGACCAAATTAAAAAAAAAAAAAAAAAATCAGCATTGGCCTCAGAAAAACCCATATCGGTCGACCACTAATTGACACCATTGATGAGGGTATGATACAGAAAATATGGCAGGAAATCCAGTACCGTCTGGATGTGCTTCATGCAACTAATGCTGTTCATATAGAAGTGTATTAAATGAGGGAAAAAAAAGTCAATATTTACTTTTCATTTTGTAATAATTTCCAGATTTGTCTAGTCATTTGCTTTTGTAATAAATTTCTTAAACTGTAAAGAGACTTTATGGACACCCGGTATTCAACATTTGAGCTCGTTTACAGTAAAGAATACAACTGAATGTTATCCCTTTGTAATCACCACCGTTATAGGTGAATTTTTCACAGTAAATATGACAAATTACAAAGATACTTACTTTGCACTTAAAACTACTTAACGCTGTCACGTGGAACTACTTTCTCTGTCGGATGCAGTAGGATTTTGTGCTTTGAGTTACCAGTTGGCTGTTGTTTATGTGCTGTATGGACACCAGAGGCAGCATCACAGACACATCACATGACCTCACACTTCAATACTTGTTTCTAAACATTACAGAACGTCAGAGCACTATTGTGTTCTGAAGCCGCTGTAAGTCTAAAGTTTTTATGAGATGAGGTGTAAGGTTTCTTGTTTCAGTGATTTGACTATTTATCGTGTTCAAAAAGCCGCTGAGACGCTGCTGATAGAAGATGAGGTAAACATACCAGTGTGTGAACATGGAAGTCTACATGTCATACATCATCTGGAAAAAATTCATTCATCTAGACTGATTAGGGTGGTTTTTAAGGACGCTGCATCTGCACAGAACCATTGGAGTACCATTATTAATAATGGTACTCCATTACAGTGCATCACATTAGCTCATCATTTGAGCCACATTAGCACAAGTTTAACATCAATCTGACTTGAAATAGTGAAAAAATGTGTATGTTCAAATCAACCTTTATCGCATCAAACACAAGTAGGTTGATTCTTCTGAAGGGATTTTTGAGGGAGGTTAGGTTGTTCAATATGCCGATTTACTCAACTTGAAGGCGCTGTGGATAAATATTGTGGATATTTGGACTTGCATGTTCAATTCTGCAGTTTTCAACTTTTTAATAAAATCTAATACTATTAATTTCAGACGTGCAAAATACCTTTTCAGTGTGAAACTCGTGGGTGGATTTATTGGATCTTATAAGTATTATTCTATCGCCTCGACACCCAGGAAAGGGCAAATTTTGGCTTTTTTACATTCAATAATTCACTTGATTGGAAACAGCATGATGCTGCAGATACATTTTTGTGTGGATAGTGTTTTTTTTTGTTCTGTTTTTTAAGTAAAGTTGTGACTTATCCTTTAAAAACCCCACTATCAGTCAATCTTATTATGATAAACATCAGTTAGTGACAGCATGAGTCACCAGCCTCAGCAGCTTTTTAAACAGGATGAACTTCACCATACTCAACACGACACGCTGACCAGTCCCCGAGGCGGCCTTAGACCTCCAGAGCCGGATCCTGCAGGTCTACAGCTGCCTCGGGGGACGGCCAGCGCGAGCCCTTATCTGGATCCGTCGTCCCGTTTTCCTTTGACCAAGTTGTAAATAACGGCGGTGAGCAGAGTCGTCCCTGTGATGCCTGTGAGCGCGGTCAGTGTTTTCCACATGGCAGCGGTGTTTTCGTGTCGGTCCATGAAGCTCCTGTAGTCTGACGGTACCAGGATGAACTTGCGTCCGTCCTGAGGAGCCTGCAGCCTCATCACCTGACCCCCCTCCAGGACCACCTCCCCAAACCCCATCAGAGGACTCCCCACTTTGAGCATCTCCTCCGTCTCCTCCTTAGCCACGGGTTTCTCCCCGCTGAGGCCCTGCACCACCACGTTCACCAAACCCTCCTCGGCGTTCCTCACTCGCCGGTGGACCCTCTCCAGGAAGCTCCCGGAGGCCTCCAGAGGGTTCTGAACCTTCACGTACAGGTCTGTGAAGTAAACCCCAGGGCTGACCAGGCTGAAGGGCACAGAGTTGTTGGTCTCCTTCCTGTTCGTTGTCCTAGAGTTCCTGTTAGAGGATATACAGATGGTAAAACCCCTTAAGGTGAATTTGTGATTCATGATATTGAGCTGAGTAAAACTGACATGACTTGACTTTCCCATGACTGTAGCAACAGGTTGTTACAAAAAACTTGTTTCCTCAAAGAACCTTGACAACTACTTGTGCTATTCTATTATTAATTTACATATTTGGTTGTAATGTTAGAAATTTTGTGTTTCAGCGTACCAGAGATTAGTCGGTATATTTACCAAAACACTGACTTTGTATAACACAGTAAACTGTTTATATTTGTAACTTTTTCCACATTAGTTCAATTTCTGAGATGCGCTTGTACACACATTTGTGTCGTCATGTGACTTATTTACCATGTCCTGGTGATGGAGTTCCAGTATTGCCAATGCTCCTCCACTGCAATCTTCTGGATTACACCAAAGCATCGTGGGACAAACTGGCTGAGCAGAGGCTCCCCATCCGCCTGGACCAGACCTCAGAACAGAAACAGAATCAGCTTTATTGACCACGTTTATGCACACAAACAAGGAATCTGACTTCAGTTTAGCATTAGCTCTCATGTGTTATAGAACAAATATATGTATAAAAATACAGAATAAAGAATATAACTTTTTTTTTTCAAAACTGTCCAATTACTGTGAGTCCAAACAGTAAACAGAACGATGATGCAAGAATCCAGGATAGTTGCAAAACACAGAACACAATAACCCTACAACTCCTCTTCAAATGATACCTATGTCTAAAATCACTATTTAGCACTGTGGTTTTGGAAACATCTGTAGACGTGTTTTTACCTTCTACAGCCACGTACTGAAGGCGGTGGTGAGGGGTGGCGTTCAGGACCCGAAACAGATGCTGGTCTGGCCTGAATATGGGTATTTCCTGGAATGGGAATGGAAAACTTTGAGATTTTCTTCTGCTAGATTAAAGTTCTGTCATGTTGATTTACAGGACATACCATCAGCTTTTTCAACTCCTTTTTCTTTTCTTGGTATAAGTGGTAGAACAGGCTGGAGAAGGCGAAACTGGAGCCGACACCACACAAAACTAAACCTAAAGGAAAGTCACTCATTGTTACCTGTGAAAACAATTAACACACTGTCAATACAAAGCCCTGCATGTTATTCATTACAAGTGTATAAGTCGAATACTTCGGAGGGATATTTTTGTATAAAGAAGACAAATTACACCTACTTGGCACTTACTAACAGGTTATACAAGGACTGTTTGCTCTTACAATCGAAAACAAACCTTGATACAAGTGCCTTCCGCATTTGTACACATTTGCGTCACATGACATGTCATCAACCAATAGGATTAAAGTAGTGTTTTACGTGTGCATTTGACCACTAGATGGCGGCAGTGTAATGAAAAATGACTTAATTGAATAATGTAAACTTATGGAACCGGAAAGATTTTATGTTTTATGTTTCATCTTCAAGCTTCGATCTCTAAACCAGTGACAGAGGTAGTATTAATTTTACATTTTTAGTCTTGTTACCTGTTTAGCAGCATATAGTAGCACATAGTACATAGCACATAATGCGCGTGCGTCAACAGGCATGAGCCTGTTACACTTGTTTTTCTCTCTTTTCATTATACTCTTATACTCTGTTATACATTCTTTTATGTGTTTGTTTTTATGTCTGTGTACAACACTTTGGTCAACTGTTATTTTTAAAGTGCTTTATAAATAAAGTCGACTTGACTTTTGCTCTTGTGAAGTATCTCAAATGTTTCTTCCACTTAAGGATTTATTGCTGTATATTACACGATCAAAAACAAACAGCTTACCAAAAGCACACAATTCACATTTCACACTTAGGTACTTTTCATTCATGTGCTGGTTTAACAGATTTACTACTGCTTGTTAACACAGGCTGATAGAGATTAATGTGACCACTCAGTGTGATGCAGTCCTGACAGGGATGATTTAGAGGCTGGGTTGTGGTGCGTTCATGGAGACTGTAACACACAACCTTTGTTGTCACAGGTTGCATGAGTCTGTGAGCTGAATACAGAGCTGTCAGTGCTGGTTTTCCCTTAAAATAAAAGTTCTGCATTTCTTATTTCTCGTCCATTGCAGAGGTCATAATGTTATTGAAATTTATTAAAATGTATTGATATTTTTCTATTGCTACTCACCAACAGACAAAAATATGCATATCAGTAGCATTGTATACTTACTTAAAATACAGAATAACCCTGTGACCCTCTGGAGGGGCTAATTCCCATGGAACTGCAGCTTCACCTCCATTGTAAATAGATTCACCTCCACGGCAGCTAATCTCTTGATTATATTTTACCACAAGTTGCTCCATGCTGAATTATTCTCCACATATGAATCATGAAATAAAGTGTCACACACTTCACCAGCTTCTTTTTTCTCTCCTAGTCTTTTATGTGTACTGAAGAGCAGACTGTCCTTTCAGCTAAACACTATTTGACTCTGAAAACACACCTGAGGTCATATTTTTTCCAGTCATTTGGATGCTCTATTCATCTTTTGCCTAAAGCTCTATTTTAACCTCCAAAGACCCTCTGTCCACATACAGTATGAGGACAAGAAGTTCACAGCTTTATACAAAAAAAAGTCCACCGCAAATGACATTTCATAAAAATTTTTAAGAATGCGTCTGAAAAAACTGTTGCATCATGATGTTTCCAATATAAGCAAGGTATAAAATGGATAAGGTGCATTTTACTGGAGTTAATTACACCATAAATGTAATACTGCACTGTAACAGTGGAACACAGTAGTATTTTACTTGAAGTGCAGTATTACTCTGTACATGTAAAGGGTTTGTGAAATGGTCAGAACAAATAAAAACACGCAAAAAGCTAAAGATCTTTGAACTGCTGCCATCTTGCCAGGTGCAATATGCTAATAGATATGTATTGACTTGTAAATAATAATAATGGATTAGATTTCTATAGCGCTTTTCAAGGCACCCGAAGCGCTTTACATTATTGATCCATTATTCATTCGCTCTCACATTCACACTCTGGTGGTGGTGAGCTACATTTGTAGCCACAGCTGCCCTGGGGCAGGCGGACGGAAATAACTCAAAATCATGATGTACTAGAGAAAATATCATTTCAGATTTGCAATCAGCGCACCCAATTTGGATAAAATTGAATATTTTTCCTCCCAGTAGCGGAAATCATACATTACTGTCTGGTGTAATCATGTGTACTTCAAACAAAACAAGGATGATTTGTTCAAAATTTTGACCAGCGCATTCAATTAATTCCCACCACTGTTCATGTGCATGGAGGTTGTGGATATGATCATATTCTATTATTTGTGCTTGAAAAGTCAGAATAAAAGGTTTGGAAATTTCCTGTGAGAACCTTTGCTAGAGTTCTATTCTTTTTTTTTTTTGGTCACATTTTCAGACTCAGCTTTGTGGCACACGAAAACAAAACATAGTCGTTACCTCAGTGTTTGTAGCATGAGAGAAAGATCAGAGGATAAAATCTAAAATAAAATATATAAAAGGTAAATGGGATAGAGTAATAAGTACCATAAAATGTGCAAAAATAAATAAATAAATAACTTCTGAATATGTACAAAATTACACAGTATGTAGTACAGTTAAAGTGATGGTGTATGTAGCAGCAGCATGAGCAGCAGCAACAGTGACGTAAAGTGACAGCAGTGACTTCAGCAGCATATACCACAGTATATGATGGTGGTGCAGGGGGGTGGGGCAGGTCAACAGTTTGAGTGCACCCGGGTAGGAGCTGCTTTTCAGTTTTTTGAGTCAGAAGAGAAGAGAAATAGCAGAATTCCACCAGAGTGTGGAGATGTCAATGCCTAATGTAAAGTACCTTCTTTTTTTTTTCTATAACATATACACTGCTTCTTTTTTCTTGCCTGTCCCTGACTGCGAACGAAAAGTGAGATGGCCTTCAGCTGAAAGCACTGATGCTGTTTTTGTTGAACATCTCTGCTGTCATCATACTCAGCTCCATTCCCTGACACTGGCAGGCTGGTATCCCTGAAGGGAAGAAGGGAAATGTGGAGAAATGCGATAGCAGTACGTGGTTACCTGCATGGGGAAAAAAAAAACAGTTTGTGAACCAGTTTTTCTGTGAAGAAATGCTTTGGCCTTAGAAAAGGATTAGAGTGAGGAATGAGCAATAAATCAGGACGAAATGAAAAGCCTGGCGTAATTCCATCCGTAGTTAGTTATGAAGCTGTTGCTCATATTTCAGCAGCAAAAAAAAAAAAAAAAAACATCTCTGCGTCCTCCTCTCGATGACTTTCATAGCTCTAAACTCTCTGATATGGTTTCCAAAATGAACTCACCCTTTGGCCAAACCTCTGAGTGATGACTGAGAGCAGATAGAAGCAGCAGGCCTGGATGTTCATGCCAAACTATTTCCCTGCTGTATATGACTCATCCAAAGACAGTGAAGAATGGGTGGCACAGGAGCTGCACATGGAGCTACGCACTAATAACAGATAGGCATGAATGTTCCTGATGTTACATTTCATGCACCACAAGCCCCTGGTAGATACAGGCTTTGTTTTTGTTGAGTGAGTGTGTGTGTGTGAGAAATGTCTTTTATGATCAGTTCGAACACAGAAAGTAGAAGTATGACCTCGGGAAAAACCCCAAGCAGGAAACCACTAGATATTTTCATTTCAACGGAATTATAACATGGGTGGGAGAATTTTACATTCAGATTTTAAGTCGTAGAACCAGGAAATAATATGCAGAAGTGAAAAAAGGTTTTCAGATGCCCTTAAAAAAACTGTCCACTGCAAAGGACATTCCATAAAAAATGTAAAAAATGCATCTGAAAAAACTGTTGCATCGTGATGTTTACAATATTGGCAAATATTTAGTTAAAAAAAGCCCAAACTTGTTCTTTCCTCTGTCTCAGGAGGAAAGGTTGAGAAACACATGACAATTCTCAAGGTTTTCCAAGATCTGTGGAGGTTTTCATCAGATATTAACATAATACCTCTAAAAATAGATTTGCATTGCAGCTGAGAGGTTCATTTTATGCTCTGTGGTATATTTGGGTCATAATAGACTGAAACAGGGATGGAACCGGTGAATAATGGGCTAAAATAATAACGAAAGAGCAGGTCTCAACAAAACAATGTGTGAGATGAAGTGTTCAGATGTGGACAAACACTGATCAGCTGTAACATTATGACCACTGACAGGTAAAGGGGTGTTAATGTTGATTATTTCATTCCAATGGGTGGGATGTTAGGCAGCAAGTGAACACGCTGACCTAGAAACAGACAAATAGGCAAGAGTATGGATCTGAGCAACTTTGACAAAGAAGAAATTATGATGGTCAAATCCCTTTGGTACCAAAAGTATCTACACAACAACAATCCTTTTCCTTTTTGGACATGTAAATGAACTTATTGTGCTGTTTTTTGTTTTGTTTAGTTTTTTTCTCTAAGATGGTCTCGATTGTTGACTTGTACTATTATTTCTGTT
>JAPQRQ010000010.1:27589918-27602371 GCA_037367365.1 Apogon talboti | reverse complement strand
ATATTGAGGTCTTCTGTAGTAAATAGAGGAACGTAGATGTAAAATGTTAATTACAACCTCTGTTGCAGCATCTGTTTCAGTGGCGCTTAGAGTCTAATGTGATCACAACACAAACTATCACAGCACTTGAATGTGTCAAACATCACAATCCTCCAGAAGGTACTGCATGCCTTAACTACAATGCAAACAGCAAGGCCGGCCTTTTAGTGGGCTGTAAATGCATTGGAGCTATTTTTAGCTTCCCTACATTTGCAGGGGGTTTTAGGTCTTGAACTGCAGCTGTTTTCCACAATAAAACACTAATAACTCACCAAGTGCAAAGAGCCGTGAGCATAGTTTAGCATTTAGCAGCCAAACTACAATTGTTTTTATTTAATGTTTCCAGGTATTTGACTTGTTACTTGTTCATATTTCTCATAGCAGCTTCATACAAGCAAACAACATATGCAAAGTTTGCTTTTACAGCGTGCTAAAAAGTGAGCAGCATGGGGTAAAGTAGCTTTGTAATATGGAATTATGCCATATTGTCAGATGAAAAAGTATTTTACCGGAGGCTTTAAGGTCCAGTGTGTAAGATTTAGTGGGATTTAAGAGGATCTTGTTGCAGAAATTGCATATAATTTTCATAATTATGTTTTCAGTGGTGTATAATCACAGGACAATGAGAATAATGAGAATGATTTAGATCTACAGAGGGAGTGGGTCGCCGTCCCACTACCATGTTTATACAGTATCTCTGATTTTATTTTCTTCTTTTATACATTAATTCACAGATGGTTTTCAATGTTAAGGTGCAATAATGCCACTGACTAAGTTTAGATCACCTTAAAGACAGATGAACCTATATCCTGTCTGAATCTGATCAGTTAACATTAATTACAGCTTTCAGTTACATCTTTAACCCCTGTACTCTTCTGAAAACACCAGTGATTAGCCAACGTCTGCTCTATGGGGTGGATTTCCTGCAGCCCAAAAGTAGGTAGACGTCTTGTTTCCTCTCAGATGACTTGAATTACAATATCCTGAATGGTAATAACAGAATCTTCAAACACTGCAGCTTAAACTGAACAGAAGGGACAAAACAAACACTGTCTCTTATGGTGGATCACTAACAATGTGTCGCTAAAAATCACTTGTTGAAGCATTAAAAGGATCATATTTTGAGGAAATGTGTTGCCATAACCAAAATATTTGCATAGGGTAAATAATAGCCCTAGAGGTACATTACTGCATTCTAATATGCAAATAGGGTGTGATTAATGGTTAATGATGGTGACACTGATGAGTAACGTCACAATAAGCAGGACTGACTGCTTTTTCCAAATCATATGACATGCATAAACACAGACGTAAGCCTATACTTTCAACACATGTGGAAAGTCATCATTTTACTTGAATTTCTTGACATTATCTCACAACAACACTATTAGCAAGCTACAACTGTTGATCCTGTTGTAACATATAAACATGTTTTTTTTACTGTACTGATAATTTTTTGAGATTTTATTCATAGATAGATGGATATACATTATTGATCCCAAACTGGGAAATTGTAGTGCAGCAGCAGCATGACAAACAGTAAGGAATATATAGTTATAATAAATTAGAAGAATAAAAAAAGAACTGTAGAAAAGTTGGACAAACAGTAAGGTGCAAAAATAAACTGTAATGTGCAAAGTAACATGTAATTTTTCAGTATTCCTCTGAACATTCTTCAAGTTTGTCCTTTCAGTGAATTGGTTTCCATCCTGAATTATTCATAAAGGTCAGTGCAGTGTCCATAGTCATCAACCAGAAAATAGGCAGGATGATTGCAGACACACATCAGTGTTGATTTGCATTTGTATTAATATTATAACAGATTTCTATCTTTGCTAGCCTCATTAGAAATCGTGAATTCACATGGGTTTAACATCACAGTTTAGTGCACATTTCCAGAGGTCCTCAGGTGAATCTAGTCCTGTGCAAAGAGGGATTTAGGATCAATATTTACACCCCTTAATGAAAAAGACATAACCTAAGCCTCATTTACACAGGGGTGGTATTACCCTTGGACGTGTGGTGATTTGGAATTAACCCCCTGGCCCATTCACACTGGACTAGTACAGCCTGTTTTTTACTCATGTTTGCTGATATGATTTCCTGGTTCTGAGGTCAGGGACAGGTTCACCACTTGAAAGACAGAAAAATGTTCCGTACTGTATGAGATGCATCTACTGAAGGATGCAAGTTTGTTCTTGCTCAGTGAATATCCATGATACACTATATGGACAAAGGTATTGGGACGCGTTGATGTTTTTATCTCAAATTAGCATGAGTCTAATACACCTTAGAGCTGTGGCCATGATGTGTCCCAATATTTTTGTCCATATAGTTTATAAACATCAATATTTCCTTAAAGTTTAATGAGAGATTTTTCTTCCTCAGTGAGATGTAAAGAAAGTAGATGGTTAGTTGTGGTAGAAAATTATTATTTACATTCAGAGGACAAAAAATATTTTAGAAATTTAGAGGTAGAACATTTAAAATCGTAGTCACGGATAAAACAAAACAAAAAAATCAGTGTTAAGAGAAATTAAGTAAAAACCATCTGAGGCATTTTGGAAGCAATTTAAACAAAACTAACTAATGCAATGATCTTGATCACAATATAAAAGTATATTATGACATTTGTCGTCATTGTTGTGTAGCCCAGGCCTGAATTTAACGTGTCCCAATACTTTTGTCGATATAGTGTGTATATTCCTTCTATATTTGTACCCTTTAAAACTTTCATGGATCACAGAGGTCCCATGGTTATACAGTCCAATGCAAATCAAAATCTCACCCCCTCACACCCCCTCCCCCCCAGAGGAAGATTCACAACACCAAAAACAAGAACAAACAGACTCAAGCACAGTTTTTACCCACAAGCGGCTAAAGATCTATTCTATTCTATTCTATTCTATTCTATTCTATTCTATTCTCCCATGTGAATGTGCTGCATGAAAACAGATGTGGATTTCCAACTCACTGGAGGCCCCTAGTCGAATAGGGTTTAAAATTATTAAATTATCATACGTTTGGTATTATTGATCATGGAAGACACTCCAGTTAATGTGTATGAGGTTGTTTATGATTTCCTGCTCTGCTTTTACTGAGCTCTACTGTGGTCCTGCTTCTCCTTCAGATGCTCTGTTCTCTCTTTATAAGGACAGTCTAATGATCTTGGACCTTTCAATCCTGCCTCCATGGGCATGGCAGACTAAAAATATCCCACTGGTGGACTGTTGGCCCATTGGTGTGTGTGTGTGTGTGTGCGCGCGTGTGTGTGCAGCCTGAGAGTAATTAAGGAACAGATGGAGGCAAATACACATGGGAATCGTCTTGGCATTTCTGGTCCGGTGGGACAACTGATCCCTCTTCAGTCCCTCCATTTCCTTTTAGTGTTTGTAAGAATTCCATCGAGGGATATACGTTTGTTCTGACATAATTACGTGTAGGAAGAGTATTGCCTCGCAGCCCATAAAACTCCCCCCAATCACACACCTATTATCATGACGCCTCTAAAACAAATTGGTAGAGTTCTTTAATGTTCGGCGTCTCCTTTGTCCCTCTGCTCATTAGGTAACCTGTCAAAGACCTGCACCGAGGACGGCTGGGCCCCGATAAGCCTGGACTCCTACATAATAGACTGTGGGTACAATCCCAACAGCACCTCTGACGACGATGCGGTCGGTATAACAACCCTCCATGCCCAATGCACTTCAGGGGCTTCATGATCTGATTTTAACTCAGTGTGTTTTTTGCAGGGAGAGTTCTACGGAGCTATTAAAGTGGGTTACACCATCGGTCACACCGTGTCCCTCATTTCTCTGACCATCGCCATCATCATACTCTGTCTGTTTCGGTAAGGAGCTCCATCAAAATGGCCCTTGAGTGTTTATCTGTTTCCTGTATAAACATGAATGTAGGAATAGAAGAGATCCAGCTGTCAGTTGTGCCTTCATGGGTTTAGAGCATTGTGTGGATGGATAAAATATTATTTTTACTAACAGTTTATTGTCGAATGTGAGTGTTATATGTGTTTTAACTGTGTAATTCTTCAACTGTGTGTTGTTTTTACTGCTGCCTATCTTGGCCAGGACGCCCTTGTAAAAGAGGTTTTTAATCTCAATGGGATATTTCCTGGTTAAATAAAGGTTAAATTAAAAAGAAAAAGTAGATAATGAGGGCTAAATAATGATGATAACACAGTATAAGTTTAACCCTTTATAGGTCACTCATAGAAATACTCTGAAATTCAACATTTCAACCTTAGTGTGTTATTACAGGACATAACAAGACTTCATTACTTTTGTGAAATGTTAAGCTTCTGCAGTTCCACCTCTTTTGTCCAAATATGGTCATTTCTAACACCAAAGGTATCACCATGGTAACGGTCAAATCACAAACTACTGCCTTCAGACAGTTCAGAACCCAGTGGGTGATGATAGAAGATGCATGATGTACTGGAATAAAGAGGACCACTTCAGTCACTCAGCCACTTTCATGTGACATTTGTTAAGATTTTTGTAGGGATTGAATCATTTTAACACTATTTTGCAAAGGCTCTGTAATTGTGCCTGCACTCAACTTGACTCTGAACTGTTGCAACTTATTGCAACATGTCGGAGCAGCAGCAGCACTAGCTCCAGTTCTCTTTATACACGACACAAATACAAATCCTTCCTCTCAGCAGCGTCTTGTTTCTCCCACTGCCAAAGACCCAAAAGACACAGATGTTTCAGTGTCACATGGTGTCTCCACTGTCTCAGACTAGTAGCGGATCCATGCCCAGTCATGTCAATGGGAGAAGTAATTTGGGATTTACTTATTTCAACTGATTCTTTCAAACCAAGGTCATCCAAGTACATAATGGACCCATCATCCACAAGCCATAAATCTTCTGAACATCCTGATATTAACTCATAAAGACCCAGTGTTACTTTTAGGTCAGTTCCCAAATGAAGTTTTCTCTATAGTTAACCTTTCATAAGTGATTTATCACCGTTTATTAAATTATTATCTTCTGTATGTTGCATTTTACAGTGTAAATCATGTATTTTCCTATACTTAATTCACTGCTCATGTGGATGTTCATAAAAGCGCAGAGTATATTCAAAGGTTATAATATTAGAAACAAAGAAAACTGAAGAAAAAGTGACTTTTTCAGCAAAGATATCAATAATTGAACATAAAACAAGTGTCTCCACTGTCATTGATCCAACTCCATGGGTTTTACTGGTGAATCAATGTTGTAGAAGATGACGACGGTGTTTCCACGGTAACTATGGAACCTCTGAACGTCCAGATGGGTCATATCTGATGACCGTGAAAAGATGAATAACTGTATTTTACACCAATTATTGACATGTATTGATAGGATTAGTGGATCAACAGGTATTAAACAGTTAAGATCAGTAGATGGTTTTGATCGATGGTGGATGTTTGGGTCTTTATGGGTTAAATTTACTTTTCTCAGACAAATAGATCAGAGAAAAATTCACTTAATTTGAGACCTGTCTCTGTTTCAGCAATGAACACAAATGTCAACTGAAGGAAAAAAGATAAATATCTTATTATCTTTCTGAATAGAAGGTCTTTGTCAAAGCCCCATCTGGACTGACTGGTCAATCCACCTGTGGAGCAATGACCCATAACCACCTGCCTGCTCATAAATCCTCTGCAGAAAACATTAACATTTGAGAAAGTCTTTAATATGATGTATAATTAGTAAGTGTTAGGTGAAGTGCAGGATGAGTCATCAGATGTTTTCCAGGAAATGATAAACTGACTAGATCTGCAGAACTCTTTTGGGTCAGATCCTGGTGTACAGGTGACAGGTAGATTCAAGACATGTCATATAAAAACACTTAAACATCGGATTCGATATCATGTAGGTTTAAGTGTTCCTCCATAAAGACAATCAGACACCCTTTTCCATCTTTTACAGTGATAAAACCCAGCCCACATGCCATTTTCTACCTTGTTTCCTGCATTTTATAGAGGTTTTAAAGTGTTTTTCTCACCGTAATGTGACTCTGGGCTCACTTTGTGATGCAAGTTGTCCAAATTTGACGCTATCTGCTCTTGCAACATTTCTCAAACAACGCGGTTATCTGCCAGCAGCCATAAAGTGAAAGCACTTAGACGGGCTGCTTTTGTTGTTGACAGCGTGATTGTGTGTGGCGTTCAATCCTGGGGGTGCATTCGGGAAAAGGGAGCGTTTGTGTGTTTGTGCGCATGCCGGCAGGACACAACACCGATCAGTAGGGAAATGTAACCGGCTCGCAACAAACACTGCTCTGTGCTCAGTCGGGTGAGTTTGGACCTTTTTTTGTGTTAGAAGCCAAATAATGAGGGATGTGTTTACTCCCCTGTGTTATGAAATGCCAGTGGTTTGGACTGTCAAGCAGAGACACAGGATGTGAGAAACATATGCTGTTTATGTTCGGCAGCAGACTCGGTGTTCAAGCAGCTGGTTGATGCTGTGTGTCATCACACCCGTTGCGCAGAGATAGTTTGCCTGATGGGTTTCTACATTTCACCCCAATAACAAGCTCACTAGGAAGGCATTTGCTTGAAAACACCCAGAGGAGAGAATTTACATTAGTGGCCTTTCTGGAACATATGATTTGCTCTTGTTTACTTCTGTTGTGAGCAGTATTTTGAAGTTTTTTATTATTTCTTTCTGCCTGATAAATATGCGCTTCACTGAAAATACATGTACAGGATCTTTGGTGTTTTATGTGGCCTGACATTTAGACTAGTACAATATGGTAGCACATTACAAGACAACAGCATACTGTATGCAGAAAGTGCTTGTAATGACTACTTGTCTCCGCCCAAATACACATTATTTCTGTACATGTTTCCTCCTGTAAAAGGTCGTTTGAGTTTCTATTGAATATTTGTCCTGATTGCGTGCTTGGCTGCCATAAACACGTACTTAATCAGAAGATTTTCAGGATACGTCACATAAGCAGCTCATTTGTGATTTTTAACCCTTTAACCCCTGATGTGTCTGTGGTGAGCGTTCTGAATGTGTGATTTATTTTAAATATTCATAAAAATTCAATCGTTTGCTCAATAAGAAAAATTTCAAAATGTGCTGATAGAATAGAACTTGTCCTTTCCATAGACATCTGAGCATGCTCAGTGCACCCCCCACTGCCTGTAGAATGAGAGGCAAAACATAGAGCAGTGACTGAAACAGACTCACTATAAAAACAGGTTTGGGCTTTTTTTTTTTAACACTGTTTTCCTAGTGTTTTTTTTGTGTTGTGGTGATTTTCCTTGATTATTTTTTATTATGTTTTACCGAGTTTTGACCATGTAACTACTTTTTGGAGTTCAACCATGTGTCAAAAAGCAGCTGAGCTGATTTAGACAAAAAGAGCCCAAAACAAAAACTACTGGGCCCACATTCAAATCCTTGCTGTTGTTCAGTGTTGTTCAGTTCACAGTTCATGTCCAACATCCTACATCTCTTATTGATGTACATTCTGAGTGTCTTATTTAGTAAAAATGTGTCAAACTTCAATTCCTCTCTTCTGTTTTCCTGTTATTCCACCCTGTTTTGACCCTAAAACACACAGTAAAGCAAAACCACTGAAGAAAAGGAACACAAGCCCATACTCACAGCAGCTTTTATGACACTGAAACAGACGCACATTCACAGCAGCACCTTTACATGGAATAATGTCTCAGAGGTTAAAGGGTTAATCAGAGGAAATTCTGAATGCTGTTTTTTTTAGTCAAATTTTGATGTTAAATCATCTGTTTTTTTCCATCTTCTACAGGAAGCTGCACTGCACCCGAAACTACATCCACATGCATCTGTTTGTGTCTTTCATACTGAAAGCCGTCGCCGTTTTCATCAAAGACGTTGTCCTCTACGATGTCGGGGAGACAGAAAACTGCCAGTCAACTGTGAGTCTGCCGTTTTCCTTCACCAACATGCACATTTTATTATTGATCTTTAGTGTATAATCAAAAGCCCTGCATCAGAGATCAGGTTAGCTTGTCCATGTGACGTATGAGCAGAAGGTAACTGTTTTAGTCATGCACTCAGTCTTCGTTGATTTTAATGCTTTGTCTCTGAGTTTACTTACCGTCTCAGCGTTCAAGTGCTTGTGGGTGTAGCAGTGTTTGCCAAGTCCCTTCCACTCCCAGAACAACATTTCCCCATTCATCTCTCCAGCAGGATGTTGTGAGAGTTCCTGTTTGCTGAACATTTAGTCTGAGCTACCGAGAGCTCTGTCAATAAATCACATGAAGAGTTTTGATAAGTAGTTTTGATCACCTCTTCGACGACATAATCACAGAAACAATATGAAACAACATAAGTGCAAGTTATGATAAGGAGTTTGATAAGGTGGTGGTGGATATGGTATCATTACTATAATTCTATTTTATTTGATCATTCAAGTCACTGATGTCAGAGGTGTTTATTTAGATCTTGTTCCAGATGAATCCACTGTTTTATTACCTGAGATGATTAAGTCAAGAGACAGTAAATCACCTGTTTTACAGTCTCTGAGAGCTGGTTGTTACTGGCTAAGTTTAGATAAATTTCCTCCGTTGGGAAAACAGATTGACCTGGTCCAAACACAGCTGCTAACCCTTTCTAAATAAATCTAGAAAACAAGCAAATGTAAGGGGAAGTCCTTTTGAGATCAGTTTACACATCATTAAAGAACCACTCGGGCTGTGGAGAAGGAAAAAGACAGAGGGAAAATCAGTACAAGTTGCCATTTGTGGAAACTTTAATATCTGCAAATCCATTTGTTCAGACTGTCTAGATAAGTGAACTTGATTATGGGGCTTCTTTAGTCTCAACAGCGCTGAAGACAGAGCTGCTTCTTATCATTATTTAGTGTTTATTGGAAGTGGTTAAACCAACCTAGAGGTGCATTACCGCCACCAAGTGGACTGGAGTCACTACAATCTGTCACAGGCTTTGGTAGTCTCATTTCTTCTCTTTGGCTGAGTGGAAGTCCAGTGATTGGGAGATAATTATTAGTCACCATAACATGAGCTCAAACACACACTTAGGTTTTCCCTTTACAGCTCTAACAATTATACAACTAATGTGGAAAAACCCTATTGCAGCTTTTCCTTTATAACTTACCTTACCGACTCTTCATTCTGCTTTAAACACCTATTGAGTATCTCACCTCGTATCTGCGATTTTACACCTGCTGAACCACTCGCACTATATTTACCGCTTTCCTGTCATTACATCACATTAATCTCTTTGCTGCTGCTTTTGATAAATGGAGTGTTTTCTTACCAGTGAGTCATTAATATTTATTTCTGTGGTTTTGTCACATTACTGTCAGTGGAGCTTAATCCGTTGGCACCTGAATCAATTTCCCTGATGTGACTTTTTAAAGGATATAGTTATCAGCGGTCATACTCGTTTGAGCCCATTTTACAGAACTATTTACAACTCCGATCTGTGTTTTAAAGGGTCCGATCTCCAGGACTACAGAATATTACCCTGATAGGAACATTATTTAAGCCAATGTAGAGGAGAAACTTCCCACCTCCCAACTGCCTACATCCAAACATCTACCATATCCGATAAAATGAATTCAGTGGATCTCTGTTAATGATGTCCTTCAACTTCTGTTGGTGCCTTTCATTATGTCAGTTCTTGGATAATTAACTTATAGGCTTTGTGCATTTACGAGTATATTTTTTCACAGTGTTCACTAGTCTTTTCTTCTTCTGCTGTCACCATTGTTAGACTCATCAGGGCTCAAGGTTCATACTTATTCATTGTCATTCCATCTATATCTGTGAGAACATATACAGTACAATGGAAAGAAATAAGCATAGACTGAAGCACAATAGAATAGAATACAGTTAAGCAATGATGATAAAAGTAGTTCAACCATGAGGAGTTGTACAAAACAGACATGTGCAATAAGACAGAAAATAATGTTACCAATAATTAAGTTACACAGAGTTCAGTATCATACTCATATTGTCATAAATTGTTACTTTAAGGGAATTTAAGTCTATTTTAAGAGAAAACAATATGCTTGGTCAATGTGCTTCTTAATTCACACTAAAATTGTAGTTGAACTTGTCTTTTGCTAAGCTTGAATTTTTCTTTAATCCTTTCTAACCAGATACTGTATTTATTTATTTATAATGTATGGAGGTTGGGTACTAGTATGTCTATACTGCTCTATTGGTCAGGTCATGGTTGGAAAATAGATTATTTATCTCAGTGGTTACTAGATTAGATTAGATTAGTTTAGATTAGGTTAGAGGTACTGCTGCAGTGACTGATTTCTGAAAAACAGTGACGCTGTCTAAATGCAAATTGAATAAAATGACCGTAATAGTATTGATGTGATTTCAGCTGCGATGTGTTTTCTGTCACAGTTAAACAGCTCTGAAGTGTTTACGTTGGTGTAATAACATGTTTAAGTAAAAAATGGCGCCGTGCGTACGCTTTGATGTTGTGACTGTTGAGTCGTTTGACGTTTCCTCCCATGTAAAGGGTCCCTGCTCTAACCCCCCCCTTCATTGTTCTCCTGTAGGTGGGCTGTAAGGCGGTGGTGGTCTTCTTCCACTATGGCGTCATGGCGAGTTACTTCTGGCTGCTGGTGGAGGGCCTCTACCTCCACGCTCTCCTCGCCGTCTCCTTCTTCTCTGAGAGGAAGTACTTCTGGTGGTACATCCTGATTGGCTGGGGTGCGTTCAGGCTTCGGAGCCACATGTTGAGGAATACAGATAGCTCTTTCAGGGAATTTTCCATTTGTCTTAAGTGACACTCAGACATCATGAAATGCATCAAATCTATTCGGCCCCTACTGCAGCATCTACCACTTATATGAATATATGTAAATGAATGTACGAGTAATGTTGGATGTATGCAGATGCAACAGAAAAATGCTACATCTTCTGCATGTGAATTAGTCTTGCTGCCAGATTTAAATGAGAAACAGCAGGTGGCGATTTGCTGTTCCTTCATTTTCTTTCTGTCATTCACTCCTGCAGGTTCTTTTCTAAATTTGCCCATTCCTCAAATTTCCTTTTTTTTCACATTAATAAAGCCTCACTATAAATAGACCTGAAATGTTGTCGTTTCCGCGACAGGAAAATGGAAACAAGCCTGTGACTCTGGTGCAGATACAACTGATGTGCCAATATTAGCACAGAGCACATATGATGCATGCTAAAATGATAAGCATAGCCGAAATGTAATAGGACTTCAGGTTTTTCCTGGCTGTAAAATCCTCCAAAAGATTAACAGTGTACACATTTGACCATGCTGAGTCAGTGTGGTGTTTAAACACAGTGGACATAACTCTGTTTTATTTCAATGTTGAAATAACTTACAAGGATTTCTGTTTATGTTTCTTGTTTGCAGGGGCTCCAACAATCTTTATCTCCGCGTGGGTGATTACAAAGGCTTATTTAAATGATCCTGGGTGAGCCATTCATTTAACTTATTGTCACTGATTAAAGTGACGTGATTATCTTTACAAGAAGAAACAATTTAGATTCAATACGGGTCAGTTTTTGGGCTTCACACACACTGTTGTGCGTTTGGCGGGATGATTTATGGCCCATCTCAGCGGAGGTCTGCGCTGAATTATTAATTCGCAGAGGGAGAAAAGAGAAGTGGTTGTTTCTCTGCCAGTTTGTTATCATCTGGAATAAAGTGTCTGTGATTAAAAGTTTCAAGGGAGATTGTTGTAATTCACCTTTAATTCTGAGAGGTGATGTTTGTTCTGAGTCTCTAATCTCTTCTGGCAGGTGCTGGGAAATAATTGACGACAGCCGATGGTGGATCATCAAAACGCCTATTTTAGTCACCATACTTGTAAGTCACGGAGCCTCAGGATGCGTATGGTAATGAGGATGAGGAGGGTACTCCATACTCAGAATGTGTTTTTCCAAGTCAACTTTCCTGCACAATTTGCAACATGACAAAGAAGACAGAAATTAGTACCAGAGACAGGAATGCACATGTTTAAAAATAAAATTACAGTCGAAAAAAATCTCATATAAATGAAACCCTGTGTCACAGGGTTTCATTTACAGCAACAATTTGGACAAAGTTCAGGTCAGTGACAGTGGTGTTGATCAGCTTTAACCCTTTATAGTTCACTCATAGAATTACTCTAAAACTCCAAATTTCAACCTTAGTGTGTTTATTACTTTTCTGAAAATTTTCCAGATTTTTTATTGTTATGTAGAATATCAAAGTTAATGAAGTTACCATATTTGGTTCCTTACCCATAAGTGGCAAAAAATGAAAGAAGTGTATATAAAAAATACAAGAAAAACACATGTAAGGTGAAAGGAACATTTAAGTGCTGATCCAGACCCCTGTCCACATCCACATTATCCACATTGAACATCAGTACTTACATTAGTACCATTACTTCATGGTACCTAACAGAG
>JAPQRQ010000010.1:27579094-27589818 GCA_037367365.1 Apogon talboti | reverse complement strand
CAAGAGAGAGAGAGAGAGGGAAAGAAAGATTGGGAAGGGGGGGGGATAGGGGTAGACAATATAATATATGCTATGTTACATTATATTATACTATTATATTATGTCATATTTAGTGCTGTCAAATGATTGAAATTTTTATTCAGATTAATCACAGGGTTGCTATGGATTAATTTAGATTAATCACGATTAATTATCAATTTTCAATCTATATTAATCATGTTTCATTTTGCATGAGCAAACAGACTCAAGAAAGGAAGGTATATATATGCACTTAACGTTATCACAAACTGGGCGACGCGTTAGCCAAAGTGCTAGCAGAATCCCCAACTAATGTATGCTTCACATTAATGTGGTATTTTAAGCTGGAAGTGCTTCGGTGAAAAGAAAAGTCCTTCCTGTAGAGTGTGCATAACCCTTTATGTTGGTCGACTGTTCTATCTTGGGGTTTTTTTATACTCAAATTTCCTATCGAGAGGGCCAACGCCATCTTTATCGGTTGGTTGTGCTGCCTGTCACTACCGGATCAGCTGCCCAGTTTTGCACACGCAGTAACTCTGCTTGGACAAACTTCCTGAAATGCATTCAGAGTCATTCTATGCTGCAGACGGGTTAATTGTGTTAAAATTTTTAATCATATTAATCATGATGATGGATTAATCTGCATTAACACCTTAATTTTGACAGCCCTAATTATATTATATTATAATCATATTATTTAAGTCCATTTCAGGATAACCACTGACAGATCTGAGCCGTCTGCCTCAGATAAAGTTCTGCAAGTGTAACAGTTGGTCTGGCTATGTAAATGTTCCTGTTGGGATTACAAAAAGACAGAACAGTTTGGTGATGTTTGTTCATTTTAATATTTACATATTTTACTTCCACCAAGGATCAGAGACTGTGTCTCCAGAAGGATTACTACTGTAATAAGCACACACATTTACACATAAATAAATTCATCTCCTTCAGTCTTAAAGTATGGGTAAAGATGGATTTAATTTGTGTCAAACAACATATGCAGAGACACAAGAGAGAGAGTGAAACTGAGGCAGGAATGTCACCTGACTAATCTTCTTTTCTCCTCCCTGCATGGGTTTCAGGCGTTGAACAAGATACTTGGACAGAATAACAAAAGACAGAGGATTTATGCCTACAGTTGGTTTTAGGGCAGGACAGGAGAAGGCAGCAGTTTCTGTACCTTTCACTTCAACATAATTTATAGTTGTTCCTTAAGTTGCCTCCATAGGAACCTAAAACTCACAGCAGAGGATGTAGATGGGAACAAATACAATTGCTGTTGACCCTTTGCTAAATCAGTCTCACCCCTTTGGACGACGTTTTCGTTCTAGCAATTCAACATATTCCAAAGGACATAACAGTAATAAATCTTCTGAAATATTAGAACACATAGAAAGGATGATTACTATTGTCACAATATAGCCTACTTTGTTTGTTCAGAGTAATAGCTAACAGCTAGCCTAACACACCACTGTTGGCAAACAAAGAATTAAAAAAAATATTGATTATTAAATATAAATTTGAATAGCCTGAGAATGAGCAATACAGAGAAATACTAAAGCTAGCTTCTGTTAGCATCTACTTGAGTTTCAATCGATCATATTAATACTATGGACATGTTGCATGTTATTGTTTATGTCTGGTAATCCTGCACATGCGCAGTATGCTGGAGAGCAAAAGCACCGCTTCACCTAATAACAAAACATAGCTAAGCAAGCACTGCCACTGTCATTTTAGAAATATCTGCTCAAAAAGTAAAATCAAAGAGATACGTATGACTAATTTAGATCACCTTTGTGCTGATGATTGCGAAAGGTACAACACAAAGCTAAATGTATTTACCGAAAAGCTTCCAGACCCATTTCAAATAGCTGACGAACTGTGGGTTGACAGTCCGCAGAATAGAGGACTGCAACCCGAACCAAGCCTGACGGGACCCGACAGGTCAGGCTGGGTTTGGTCGTGTCATCTTTATGTGTGTGTTGCACAAGTTGTTATTTAATACAGGTAATGTTAACATACCACAAATGTGTAAACGAGTGAATTTAATGACAATCTACATATGGGAAAAACTGGATTTAACTGATTGGGTTTGGGTTTTGCTTGGACACAAACATTGAAGTGCCTGTCGGGTTTGGACGCAATTGTGTCGGGCACGGGTTGGACTCGGATAGAAATATGTGACCCGTGCAGGGCTCTACCCCAGAAATGTCCTCCAGTTCAGTATGGGGACATCTGAAATGTCCTCCAGTTCAGTATGGGGACATCTATAACTACCTCATCAACACGCCAGGGAGCAGCAACACAGCAGAGGACATGAAGGCATAGAAGTCACTAGATGGACAAAACTTCTGTGTGTCAGAACAAATGGGACAGATAATGGACCACTGACATGAACGAATGACCACTGTGTGTTCACATTCTCATGGCTGTTAACCATAGCTTTGGCCATTTTTCATCAGCTGGAAACCTGTGAAATTGGGATACCCTAAAAGGAAATGACACGAATGAAGAATGACAGTAGTCGTTCTGGTAGGTAATGTATATGTATACCAAATGACAGAAGTATAAACTGGAGGGAGAGGTAATTTTACCTACCAGAACAATTACCGTTATTCGGCGTACACATACCAGATTACTGTCATTCCTCATTCGTGTCATTCATTTTAGGGTATCCCTGTGAAATTAAACATTGCTGTCCTTCTTTCGTCTGTTAGTCCATCCTACAGCGCTACAAGTGTTAAACATATTGATAGATTTTTTAGTTGTTAATATGTCACGGCTGTATTTAAATTTAGTGTGGTCTTGTAACAACTTCACAGCTAAAACCAATGCAGGATGCTGGAGGAGCAGTCTTTTTGCCCTCCAGTCAGAGGCGGGGCAAAAAAATCACGTGCATGTGATGTCACGTGGCAACGTGTCCATATTGTGAATGTAGCCTTTTTCTAATATTTGGAATACTTTATCTGGTTGAAAATTGTCATCACAAACTCTGTTTAACCAAATTACACACGTACATTCTTTAGTCTGTTTCTGTGAGCTTTTGCATTTTTCCCTGTGATCAACACATGGCTGGTGTCTAATACAGTTTTCTACATGTGCAGAAAGGGGATAAGAGTGAAATATGTCATGAATTTTTCTTCCCAGTATAAATTAAACAGACATTCAATGTATTTCACACTACTCTTGCAGTGAATATGTATGAGCTGTTTTCAGGCTGTGCAGGCTTGAAGGACCACATATGCATGTATCTATCATTTCCTTGTGCAAATCTTTGAGGCATTTTGAAATTATGTGAAAGCAGTTATCTGGTAAATTTCTACCTTACCTTTATTCTCTGTAGTATTTTGATGAAAATATGTTTTATCCATATTTTGAGCAGTGTAATTTCATGGTGTTAAGCTAAATGTTTTCTGCTTGGACCGGTCATAAATTTTTCCGACATCAGCTAAATGGTTACGGTGGCACCCTCTAAGATAATGAATATACATATCACATCTGACCAGGGAGTTCATTCCTACCTCTGTGTGCCTATAAATAATCCTGACGGCACTGTAGCCTTTTCTCTGCACCTTGGTCACCTTCACTTACTACTTCAGTAACCACTCAAACCTGTTCTGTCACACTGTGTCTGCAGACCTGGGTTTCACTGCCTTTTCTTCATGCTAACACTGATCTAATCTGGTCATATAGGTGTGTGCTTATGTGGTGCATGGCCTTGGCGTGCTCTCCACAGCCCTCCTGACTTAATGTGTAATCATACTCCCCTGCTTTAAGCCCAGTCTCTGTTATTTAACCTGTTTCAACCCTCTGTGTCTCTTTCTGCTTTTATCTGCTCCTATACTGCACATCTTCATTTGTGTTGGTGCTTCATGTTTTCTTGGCTTTCACTAAATCCAAGATTGCTCCGGGATCAATTCATGGGTGCTCTTGGGGTGCAAAACATGAATCAATATTCCACATTCTCCTGTTCTCTCTCATTCTCTGTCATTGTTCTGAGATTATAAATCTGTCCTGTAAGCTTGTTTTGTTCTTTCTTGGATATTTTTTCTGCTGTATTTTCTATCTGCATAAAATGGGTGTAAATGTGCAGTCCTTTATGGTCCTTTATTGACTGGTGTAGTTCTAGAGCATATCTGTAAATATGTCAAATATGTAAAAATGTCAGTCTGTAAAGAAACATAGCTGCGAAATCTGACAACCTTGCAAAGTCAACTTGTTACTTATGCTTGATAGAACATGCTGCTGAGCTACAGGGCCATTGATCCTATTTTTATAAAATGGGGTCAATTGAAAACTGAAGTTTGAGGTAAAAATGCATGCGCTAAAGTTCTTTCTTGCACACAATGTAAAAGTGGGGCTCAAAGCACAGGTTGTTGTCAATTTCATTATTAACACAACTTAAGTTTATTCGTCTCAAAATAATCTTATGAGATCATACAAAGAAGCTGCACGAACCAAGATTGACTGTACCACATAAATTTCAAACTTCTGTTTGATGTTTTATCTTCTGTATGGACTGATAGGAATTACGTCTATGAATATTTCAGTAGCCTTTTTGGACCCTGAAGGCACCTGTAGTGCTCACACTGTGCCTGTCCTTGTAATGGGCTGCAAGTAGGGGTGAAACGATTCCTAGAGTAATTCGAATACCTTGATTTAAAAAAAAATGATCGAAGAATTTTCTCTTCCTCGAGGAATCATTTATTTAATCATAAAGCTCAAAGCACGGTTTTTCGCACGGACTACTTTTAATGTGGCACAACGCACTTACGTCACCCATGCAAATGAAGAAGGAGAAGGAAGTGGAAGTGTCATATTAGAGAAAGGCTGCAGAAATAAATGTTAGACATAGACTTTATCCAGAGCTTTTCTGTCCCTCTCTTCATTCAGGTCTGAAAACTCAGTTATAATATGGACCCTAATGGATGAAACCCGGTCAAGACCAGGATCCGTTTCTTTTACACCACTGTTTTGATTTTTACAAGCCATGTTCTTGATTTGGATTGGCCAGTGAAAGAAGTGACATTCGCGACAAAGGTTTTTCTCTAAGGCAGGGGTGTCAAACATACAGCCCATGGGCCAAAACTGGCCGCCAAAGTGTCCAAGCCGGCCCGTGAGATGAGTGTGTGAAATGCAATAATTACACTGAAGATATTAACTTTAACAGGTAAGTCGTGGACCCAAATGCACAACACAGAACCAGGATAAGTTTGCCAGAGTCTTTATTTTTAACAGCAAGGTAAAATGTCAGAACAGGTGGAATGAGTTTAACCCACAGTTGGTTATTCCAGCTAGATGCTTTAAATACAGTCACTGCAGGTTTGGCTTGGGGAGATGGAGGGTCTGAACTCAGTCAGGTAAGCACAGGGAGACTTCTAACCCTAACCTGACTTCTAGGGTCAATATTATACAGTCTCTTCCTGGACTGAAGAACAGAATAGGTGCTTACTGTGGTTGTATGTGCAGGTAAATCCACCAGTGAAGCAAGGGTGCCAACAGGGAGTGAACAGTGGGTTAGTCGGGGGTGTCATAGCTGGTAGAGAAGTCAGGAATCAGGAAAACAGAGGCAGAAGACAAATACAGAAGACAGGTCAGTTTACCAGAAAACAGGCTGAGAGACGTAATCAAAGGCAGGTGAAGTTGGCAACATAGGATCAGGCAGAAAGGAATCACTGGAAAGTCTCACATCAGGGCTGAAGAACAATCTGGCAAAGAATGGAAGTTTGGAGTGGCAATATATACAGGCTGCATGATAAGCTGCAGCTGTGAACGCAGGTGAAGAGAGTTACGCTGATGAGGTGGGCATGACTGACAGGGTGACAGGGAACAGAGAGGCAGAAACTGTGACAATTAACAATCATTGATGTTAAAATTATTTTAGTTCAGGTTCCACATACAGACCAATATGATCTAAAGTGGGCCGGATCAGTAAAATACTAGAATAATGTATAAATAATGAAAACTCAATTTTTTTGTCTTTGTCTCATGTAAAATTACATGAAAATTAAAAAAAAAAAAAAAATTCTGATTGTTCATGTTCGTCACAAAGGATATTATGTAGATGTAAACATTGCCCTTAATGTAATTTTACTTTTTAAAGAAAACATACTAAAAAGTTTGGAGTTGTCATTATTTATAGGTTATTATGGTATTATTTTACTGATCAGACCTGTTTCAAATCATATTGGGCTGAATGTACAACCTGAACTAAAATGAATTTGACACCCCTGCTCTCAGGAGATGAAAACACAACTGTTAGATATGGGTGAACCGCTTAGTCCTCAAGGGGGTCGCAGGGGCAGACCCTATCTGGGCTACCTGTGGAGGGGGGGGATCCACCCTGGATGTGTCCCTAGTTCATCACAGGGCGACATATACAGACAAACAACCATTCACACCTATGGGTGGTTTACATTGACCTGTTAACCTATTGAGGTGCATATGTTTGCATGGTGGGAGAAACCCAGAGAATCCAGAGAGAACCCACACAGACACAAGGAGATAAGGCAAGGCAAGGTAAATTTATTTGTATAGGACAATTTATACTCAGGGCAATTCACAGTGCTTTACAAGAATGGAAAAGAGACAATTTAAAAACACACAATTACAATTCACACATAATCAATTAAACATAAATAATAATCAATTAAAATAAAGTAAAAGAGAAGAGTGCAGATAAAGTACTTTAAGTTTTTATATGCACACCTGAACAGAGCCGTTTTCAGCCTAGACTTAAACATTGTCAGAGTAGAGGCCTGTCTCACGTCATCAGGAAGACTGTTCCAGAGTTTAGCTGCATTGAACTGAAATGCAGCTTCATCGTATTTAGTCCTGACTCTGGGCACCAGCAGAAGACCTGTCCCTGAGGTTCTCAGGGTCCGAGATAGTTCATATGGGACCAACATGTCAGAGATATACTTTGGTGCTAGACCATGGAGAGACTTATACACGAGCAGAGCTGTTTTAATGTGTATTATCTGAGCGACAGGAAGCCAGTGCAGAGACCTGAACACAGGACTAATATGGTTGTACTTCCTGGTTCTAGTCAGGACCCAAGCAGCAGCATTCTGGATGTACTGCAGCTGTCTTACAGCTCGTTTAGGGAGTCCAGTGAGAAGGCTGTTAAAGTAGTCTAGCCTGCTAGAGATAAATGCATGGATAAGTCTGGTTTACACAGTAAACATTTCATTCTAGCAATGATTTTGAGATGTTAAAAGGTTGATGATGTTGATTTACTGTGGCTGTTAAAGTTTAAGTCTGAGTCCATTGTTACCCCCTAGATTTTTAACCTAATTTTTGGCTTTTAAAGTAAGAGATTCAAGATGACTGCTGACACTTTCTCTTGATTTTTGTGAACCAAAGACAATGACTTCAGTCTTGTCTGAGTTTAGTTGGAGAAAGTTGTTTTGTATCCACACAGTAATCTGTTGGAGGCAGTGACAGAGTGAGTCCAAAGTCCCATTTTCAGCTGCAGTCAGCGAGATGTAAATCTGAGTGTCGTCTTCATAGCTGTGGTAGGACACGTTATTACTGCCCAAGGGGCAGCATGTAAAGATTGAACAAAAGGGATCCCAGGAAGGACCCCTGGGGGACCCCACAGGTCACTGCCATTTGGTCTGACACACAGTTTCCGGAAAAAAGAATAAAGTACTTCCTGTCCTCAAGATAGGATTTGAACCATTTCAGGGCAGGGCCAGAAATGCCTACCCAGTCCTCTAACCTCTGTAACAAGATCACATGATCGACATTTGTCAAACGCAGCACTCAGATCAAGCAGGATTAAGACTGAGACTTTACCTGTGTCAGTGTTTAGACGGATGGCATTTGTCACCTTGATAAGAGCAGTCTCAGTACTGTGATTCAGCCTGAAACCTGATTAGAAAACCTCCACCCAGAAATGCACCCCTGCCACTGGGCATCACCCAGGACCTTCTTGCTGTGAGGTGACAGTGTTAACCACTGCTCCACCTATGTTGCCCCTAGGGGTGATCCTGATGAAAACTTAACAGATCCTCCTGAATATTGAGCTCTGTAAAACTACAACAGTTTTGTATCTTTAACAGCACTGTGCTTTTCAGGAGTAAGTTAGCTCAATGTAAATACAAACAAGAAAAATACATTCAATATATGCAGTTATGGTGGTAAATAATTGTAAAGTGTGTTTTGATTTGCAGTCTCCCTATGCATGAAATGCTTGTCGTTTGGCCCCTTTGTAGATAACATGCTGCAGAGTTGTTTAAGCTCATTCTATTGTTTTATACCTCTTTAGCAGCACTGATTGTATGCTATTACCAAGGAGACCCAGTCAGGGCAGACTTCCAGCTGTGCTGAAAGCCTGTAATGACTTAGTGCTGATGGATGGGACTCCAGTAGACACACAGTGCACAGTGAGTTTGCGACGGTCAGAGGACTGACATGTGTTTTTGTGTCTGTGTCAGGATAGGTTATTAAAAGTTGTGTTTGTTTGCATTGATAACAGAGGACACACAAAGCGGCCTTGTTTATTACTTTGTGAGTGAGAGAGCATGAGAAATGTATTTTCTCAGGTGTGGAATGAACTGTGATCAAGTAACAATGTCCCACATGGTAGTCATTCACAATGGCTGTGCTGTGATAAACTTATGCCATGTTACAACATTAATTTCCATGGATGGTTGCATTTCAGAATCAGAATATTTTATTAATCCCAGGGGGAAATTATTGGGTGTTACAATTGTGCCACTCAAGTATAATAAAATGTAGAAGGAAAGAAATTATCAATACAAGAAAAAAGAAAAAAAAGAGTTACGACTGAGCTTCAGATACACCGCTGCTAGTCAGACACAACATCCGCCCAGCATCCCGCATCTCATTCATTCTCTTCATGTGGTTACCTCACTGTTGAAGCATCTCTGTTGTGTTGTGCTTTTTGTGCAGTTATTTTGCCAAATTTCTTTTTCCTAACCATGGGTTCGACCACTTTTCACCTCCTCCAGACACACAACAAAGTGTTTCAGCACCTCCCCCATGGACAGCGACCGGACTTTGTTGTGGAGCAGGAGATAATACCTGTACTACCTAATATCACTATAATCTTCACATTTAGAATTATTCTTAAAAAACCAATTAACTATCCATCCATCCATCTATCCATCCATTGTCCTCGGCTTATCCGAGTGCAGGTCGCAGGGGCATCAGCCTGAGCAGAGAAGCCCAGACTTCCCTCTTCTCGGCCACCTCCTCTAGTTCCTCTGTAGGGATTCCTAGGTCAACAAGAGATATAATCCCTCCAGCATATCCTGGGTCTGCCCTGGGGTCTCCTCCCGGTTGGACATGCCTGGAACACCTCACTAGGGAGGCAACCAGGAGGTATCCTGACCAGATGCCAGAGCCACCTCAGCTGGCTTCTCACAATGTGGAGCTGGGGCTCTCCCGGATGGCTGAACTCCTCACCCTATCTCTAAGGGAGAAGCCTACCACCCTGTGAAGAAAACTAATATCCACCATTTGTATAAACAATCTTGTTTTTTCTGTCACTATGCACAGCTTGTGACCAGAGAGATGAAGGATCCACCACCAGAATACCTACTAGCTGTCCTCCAGCTTTCGTTGGTATAAGTTATCTATAAGTTAGGTGTGAAATTGGGGTAGTTTTTGGGGGGCCAGAATGGATTAATGGCATTTCAATTCATTTCAATGGGGAAAATTGATTTGACATATGAGCAATTTGAGTTACAAACTCGCCCATGGAATGAATTAAACTTGTTAGTGCTGCAACAACGAATCAATTAAATCAATACAAATCGATTCTTAAAAGAGTTGGCAACGAATTCAGCCGTTGATTCGTTGCGTCTTGAACACATTAGTATTGAGGTATGCCCGCATGCTGTATAGTGTAACAGAGGTAAACACAGAGCAGCATGGCTGAGGCTTTGGATGCCGGGCCAGATTTTTTAAACTAAATTTATATTATGTTTCCAGTGGCCATGGCAGCCATGTTTGCCCGAAACGTAGTGGAATTTTGGCCATTTTTTTTCTCCATATTCAAGTTTTGTTATATAAATGGCGCACTATGTTTTGGGCAAATGGGGCTGCCATGGCCACCGGGAACATAATGTAAACCTGGCTTAAAGTAGCCCACCTGTCATGATTACTTTAGCCCAATAGGTAGTTAGACACTATTGTTGTAATTATAATGTTTTCATCCATTTCCGTTTATCAGGCCGCTAGACTAATGTTACCTATTGGTACTGGAACTAATACATACAACACTAGTTTGATAGCCTATAACCGGAGCTGGTTGAAGTCTGTATCTTGCTAGTGTCTAGCCATAACAAGTCTAGGTAGCGGGCTAGTGCTCGCTAACTATATCTGAAGCCACTGCAGAAATGTAATTGTTAGTGACTTGTCTGCAGCCTATATTGCTTTGGGTTAAATACTGATCTTTGAGAATTGAGTCTTTTGTGTTTATCCAATGAATCGATTAGTTATTAAAACAATCTACAGATCAATCAATTAATTAAAATCATCGTTAGTTGTAGCCCTACTCGTAAGTCAAGGTACCACTGTGTATACCGTACCGTCCCGTACCGTCTTCTCCCACTTATCCGGGTCTGGGTCGCGGGGGCAGCAGCCTCAGCAGAGGGTCCCAAACAGCCCTCTCCCCGGCCACTTCCACCAGCTCTTCCGGGGGAATCCCGAGGCGTTCCCAGGCCAGCCGGGAG
>JAPQRQ010000010.1:27568397-27578994 GCA_037367365.1 Apogon talboti | reverse complement strand
ATTGATTCACCAGTAAAACCCATGGAGTTGGATCAGTGACAGTGGATGGACACACTGGGTTTATGTTCAATTATTGACAACTTTGCTGAAAAAGTCACTTTATCTTCAGTTTTCTCTGTTTCTGATATAATAATCCTCAACTTTAATCTGAGCTTTTATGAACATCTACATGATCAGTGAATTAAGTATTGGAAAATACCTCATTTTCATAAAAAAAACTAAACAAAAACACAACTACAGAGGATAATGTTATAATAAATGGTGATAAATCACTTAAGAAAAGTTACGTTTAGAAAAAAATTACTTGTAACTGCCACAAAAGTAGCACTGGGTCTTTATGGGTTAACCTTCTTTTAGTGTTTTATGTCAAATTTATTATAGAATGTTTCTTAGCATTTTGCATTTTTCAGTAAAAATCCGGTATTTTCCTATATTTAATTTACTGACCGTGTAGATGTTCATAAAAGCTCAGAGAAAATCGCAAGTTTATTTCATCAAAACATTGAAAACTGGAGGTAAAAGTGACTTTTTCAGCATAATCTATCTTAAACAACCGTCTACAACCACTGTCATTTGTCACCCAAGATGTTTTTTATCGGTGGTGTTTCCATGTCCTCTACGGAGCCTCTGAACGTCCAAATGGATAATTTTTTTTATGCCACTGAAAAGATTAAAAACTACATTTTATTCAAATTATTAAAAGGTATTGATAGGATCGGTGGTTAAAAAGTTATTGCTGGTTTCAGATCAGTAGATGCTTTTGGTCATCAGTAGCTGTTGAGGTCTCTGAGGGTTAACAGGACTGTATGGATTTGTTTATATTGTATTGACTCTTAGTTTTTGGGGGAATTTAGAAATGTATTTCATTGTACTATGTCATACTTTGATGGAGCTATATGACACCATGTGTAATAAATGCCAGGTTTATTTATGTTTGCGATAACGTGTTCATATACGTAATGCGGTATATTCACTTTAGTTCCCTTTCTCGTGTGTGTAAAACTGAACTGAAACTGGCTGAAACGTACCTCAGACTAAATCTCACACAGTTGCTGTATATAATGTGAACCTGTAAATATGCCTGAAATGTGTTTTATGGTGATGACTTATAGTGCTCAGGTGACAACTGGAAAGTAATGTTTACATTTTAAACTGTCTGTTCCTCACTCGTGGTTTATTCATAATGTCAATATCGTTAATGATTGTTGTTAGTGTCTTATTTTTTGTGTGAAATAAAACCATTTGCACTGTTTTCTGTGTCTGTTCATCTCATACAAAGCAACACAAGCAGTCATTTTCTTTATTTCTGCTTTAAACAAAGCAAACAGGTAAAGAAAATTTATTAAATAGTATAACAAAAAAAAAGAAAAAGAAGTACAAATATTTCTCAAATTAATCTTTGGACTTGTTATAAAAGAAATTTGGCTTCCCCTGCTTTCCTCCTTCGATTATTGTCATGTTGTCGCCCCCTGCTGGAGGATCCTTTATGTATTCACTTAGTAATATCCAGGGTAATAAGGGGCCAGTTGTTCAATGGAGTTCACTTATTCATCTCTGTGATAATGTTAGATCATTGACTAAACAGCAGTTCAGTTATAATTTGTTCAGGCGCAGTGTGTTGAGACGCGCAGGTAAAATAGTGGATCCCTCTGCGTAGCTTATCTCTCGCAAAATCCCATTCCAGCAGTCCTCAGACTCATCGTATCTGTGAGAAAAAACAAACATATTTAACCCTTTTTTCATACATAATGTAGGTTTTTTTTTTTACATATTCCATTGACTTCAGCCATTGTCATTTTTTAACCCTTTAAATGAAATGTTTGTGATGTAAAAAAAAAATATATTTTTTGATACAAAAAGCACAAAAATACAATATACTACAAAAAATTGGATTACTTATCATTTGATTTTTGCAGCGTGGCATTTGTCTATGATTAACAGCAACATTGGTTAAGCTGCATTATTATTTTTGTGCTAGGTCAAATGTTAAATGCTAAAATGTGTCAATGTGCATTTGTAACTTTTTTTTAGGGTGCTAGTGTAGTAATTTTCCATTGTTTACAACCAATGTTCCATTGTGCTGATTTTAGTGGCTGGGTCAGAATTTTACAAATCATGCAAAAATAAAATGAAAATGAGAACCACTATCATAAATAGATGATCTTTAGTAAATATCAAGTCCTAAAAATAGTATAAGTAATAAATAAAACAATAAAAGTAATAATAAGCAAGTGATAAGTAATAATGAAAGTCCAACTTAAGTCATGTGACTCCTGTACCTCAGACCTGTTAAAATGACTGATATGTTCAGATGAAGTTCATTCCTGGGGTGTATTGGGTACACAGGGCTCTTACCTCCAGATGTCTGTCATCTCCGTGGGCACAGGCTCCTCGCTGGTTTCAGAGGGCATCATGGCGAACCCGCCCACGGCGTACAGGAAGCCTCCCATCGAGATCAGATTGAGGGAACTTCTCTCCTGAGGGAACTCTGTGAACTCAGACCACCTGGAACACCACAACAACACAGACACACAGGGAGGTGGTAAATAAGCTGTTAAATTAGTGTATGACACTGTGAGTGGCATTTTATGACCTGATGATTCAGGCTCAGTGAGTCAGTTTACCACTGTGGACAGATGCTTCACCTCATCATGATGAGATAGGCCGCTGGTGTAAAAAAAAAAAAGACAAACAGTGGCCTTACGTGTTGCTGGCGATGTCATAGATTTCCACGGAGCTGGTGAGGCCTGAATCTGTGACCCCTGTCATCACATAGATCTGGTCGTTGTGGACAGTGATGCCAAACAGGGAGCGGGCGGTCTTCATGGGGGCCAAGTCCTTCCACTCAAACTTGGTCGGGTTGTAGACACACACCCTCCTCATGCACTTCCTGTATTAAAAAGCAGACATGATCTCATTCAGCTCACCGTCCGAAATCAAAGCTTCACAGTGAAAGAATGGAATCAACTCCCACACGGTCTGAAAAGCCCATTTGCTCCCTGGGCACCTGGTATGTGGAGCCCACTGCTCCTAGTGTGCAGTGTGTGGTGCATGATCCAATGATGGGTTGTACTAGATACTAAAAGACTTTAACTTGAGTAGCTTTTCAGTTGGTGACCTGAACTTCTACCGCAGTGTCTACTTCTACTCAGGTGTGACTTTCGGTGTGTGGTGCATGTGCATGTCTACGAGTGTGAACCCTACTGACAAATACAGACTGTTCTTATGAGGACAAAACAACAGTCCTTGTAATGTTAAATAATTGGAGGCATCTGTTCGTAGATGTTTGGGATACCAATACTGGATATAACCCCTTTAACAAGTACAACCACATTCAACAAGCATTTGGTGATGGCATTCTTATATTTTTCTTTCTTTTGCTTTCTTTTTGCTGCGTTAGTTAATAACAGTGTGTATCACTGTCCAGGATGTTTGCTGTGGATACTTTCATCCAGCTTATGTTACTGTATGTCCTACTATATGAAATAATGATTGATCCTGTATTGTATGCTTTGTTTTGTTGTACGTGGACCTGCTGCAACTGCTTCGGTGCAGGCTAATGGGGTCTAAATGAAGAAATGAAGCACATTCCAATATGTAATTCACAACTACAATATCATATATATGGTATCTGGAGGGACACATACTTGCTTTCAGACTTTCCTCCAATGACGTAGATGAGGCCTTTGTGTGATACAGTCCCGTGGCCGTACACTTGGTAAGGCAGAGGGTCCGACTCACCCCATTTAAAAGACCTGAGAGAAAATGAACAAAACACAATGAATGTCATATAAGACTACATATTGACTGTGTATTGATTTAAGTATTCTGGAATAGATCAGAGGTGTCTAAGTGTTTTTAGTTTCGGGGTCAAATACAACCCAACACAATGTAAAATAATAACATATAATAATAATGAATAATGACAATTTCAAACTATTCTGTGTTTTAGAATATAAAAAGTACAATTACCTTATGAAAATGATTACATGTACAAACTATCCTTTAAAAATGTGAATAACATGAACAACCATGAACAACCTGAAATTTCTTAAGAATAATAAGTGCAGTTTTAACAATGTCATGCCTCAGCTTATCACTTACACATGTGTATTATGACTTACAGATTGCAGGGGATCTATAAAGGCACAAAGCATTTAGTAACAGGCATAATATTGTTCATGTAATTCAACTTTTTGTGCAGGCGTTTGCCGTTGTCATTGTTAAAAGGTTATGTTATTATTTTAATGATCTGACCCACATATATTCTTATTGTACTCATATTGGTCTATATGTGGCCCCTAAACTAAAATGATTTTGACATCCTTGATTGTTAATATCTTCAGTGTAATTTTTGCGTTTCACATTGGATTGGACCATGGGCCATACTGTATGTTTGACACCCCAAGTACAGAGTAGATGTACATACTGTCGGTCATAGATCATGACTGAGTCCAGGGCGTGTTCTCCTTCCTTCAACTCCTTTCCTCCCACAACAAAGATGGAGTTTTCAGTTTCAGTCAGACCAAACAGACAGCGAGGGCTGGGCTGTGAGGGCATCCCCAACCACTCCGAACTCACCGGATCAAACTGGAAATGAAGAATGCAACAGATGAGGAGGGGCAAAGACACATGACAAACCCACATCAGATACGAGCGATAAGGATTCTGTTGAATTTAAAGGGACAAATGAAACACTGGCAGCAGGTAGTTATGACATAAGCTGTATATACTGCTGTATATGTAAGTAACATGATGCATTTTAGTCAAATTAGTGTTTTTTGAGTTTATTTTCATTTTATATGTACATGTAGAGTAAGAATGGGAATAAACTGAAAAAAAAGTAAATTTTATATGTATTTTAGTTGTGCATGATTACTATTATTATTATTATGTCATTTTGTCACGGGTACAAATAAAGTAATTTGACTTGATTGCACTATTAAGTAGTAATATTTAGTTATATAAGTATTCTGAATCTGAAAATGAATTGCTTTAGTGAGTAATTTTAACAATATCACTTACAAAATACTGCATTTTTACCTGTTACAAACATTTATTTTTTTCAACTGCCCATGACTGACCTCAAATTATCTACATGTTTCACTGGACTAATTATGGGTATGTGTCTTTGAAATTCTATTATTCTTTTATTATTATCGTATATTTTCTGTTCTTTCTTTAAGTGCCAAAGTTGTAACGTTGTGGCAAGTAACTAAACTAAATGAAACAGACAGCTATTTAAAATCTTGGTTTCAAAACTGAATACTTTATGTGAACCACAAAAACTGTTTTGGTTTAAGAAATGTGTTACACAAATAAACTTGCCTTTCCTGTCAAGATTCCTTAAAATCAGTCAAACAGACATAAAAAAAATCAGTACTAGACAGTCCAATGCAGACTATAACTTGTTCGACAAGATGTTTGATCCAATGCTTTTCTACTTAAAACAGCGTATGACTTTCATCACAAATTTTTCTTCCAGTTTTAAAACCCCAGTGATATCCTTATTATCCCTGCTTAAACGCCTGAATCACGTCCCTCATGATGAACAACTTCGAAGATGACTCCATCATAAACACATTCCACTTGTTTACATAATAAACCTATACGTCACTCGGGCATTTTTGGAAATTTTGTCGTGAAGTGCATTGTGGGAACGGGAATTTCAGGCAACAAATATGGAGACAGTAAGTAATGAAACCGTGTCCGCTACCGGGTCAGAAGAAATGGAAGGAATCACTGTAAGTCAATGGTCATCTTATGTGTGATCGTGAAAAACAATACTTAGACATCAGTTTCATGTCATATTGGGAATATGTCATTGTGTAGGCTTGTCATACAAATAGCCTACTGTACACGGTTTTACAAATTTGAAGAAAAGTCATACGCTGCTTTAACAGATACCATGTCCTTGTGGTTTTGATGCGTTGTCTGCATTTATGTTTGTACTGTTGTTACATTATGTGTTCATGCTGATATGTGAAGTGGTGCTGCTGATGGTTTAGTACCTGGAGGAAGTATGAACTGAACGGCTCGTCCTTGTCCTCCTCATTGTAAAGAAGTCCTCCAACAACAAACACCTGGTTCTCCTTGGTGACCAGGCTGCTGTGGTTCTTGGGGATGTCTGTGGTTTCTGACACCACAAAGCACTCGTTTCCTACCGGGTCATAGGCCACGGTCCCTGTGTTGTTAATCATGAGTATCAAATCCATCTCAAACATCCCAAACCGAGGGTTGTTGTTGAGAATGCCGGGCAGGTACCCCTCCTCCTCCTCATCATCATCTTCATCCTCTTCACTCCCCTCTCCACCCTTTGCTCCATCTCTGCTGGGCTTCGTCGGCTTCGGGAGACGCCCTTTATGAGCATCCTTGACGAGATCCAGATCCTTCTTGATGTCCTGGCTGAACCGGATGTACTGGTGACGCTCCACTTTCTCTCTGAAATAATCCAGAGGTATCAGCCGGAAGCGGATGCAGTGCAGCAGCTCCGGCAGGTCTTTAAGGCGGCTTGTCTCATCATGTCTGACCCAGTCCATCAGGGACTCAAACACCACCTCCTCCCGCTCAATGTTCAGGGCGTCTGAGGTGATGATGATGGCCAGCTCAGTTGGGCTGAGTTGAAGGAAGTCCTGGTCCCTGACAACCACTTGGTAGCGCTCACAGATGAATTCCCTGGCGCCAAGTGCAAGTCTGGGACAATCCAGGAGCAAACCTAGCCTGAAGATCGCCAAGCAGTTACCAAGCACCAGCTTCTCTTGAAGGTAGGACACACATACAGAGAAGATGGACGGGATCTGGTACATGTTGGCAACCATGAAGATATCCTGGACGTTCTGCTCTGTCAGATTAATATCAGAGGTGTACAAGTAGCGCAGGATCATTCCCATGATCCCAGGTTCTACATCTTTGAGGACAATCTCACGCTTCTTGCTCTCCTCCAGGTCAGACAGGAACATGGCCTTGAAGAAGGGGCTGCTGGCTGCTAAAACCAGGCGGTGGCAGGGAAACTCCTTGTCCTGGATTTTGAGGACACAGTCCACAAACTTGTCATTCTCCAACAGGTCACACAGTCCATCCTGAAGCAGAGTCTGTTGGTACATCCGTGGCTGCTCCGCCGGGTCTATAGTCATGGCAGCCATTTTGTCTGTGGCGTTTTCCAGGAGGGAGAGGCTCAGAGGAGCACCCTGCTTACTCCCCTCGACAGGCAGAAAGGGCTGCTCTCTGATGGGCGGCTCAGATTGCTGTGGATGGCCTCCACGGGTTGGCTGGCCGGTGGCTGCAGCTGTCTGTGGCTGTCATGCACTCTGTAAGTCAGCGGTATTTATAGACAGGATCCCCACAAAGCTGAAGAATCCATTTTGGTGGACAGGGAAGAGGACGTGTCCAAACCCCTGACCCACACAGACCTCCACAAACAGCTGAGTGACTAAGGACAGGGTGACGGCATGATCCGTCCAGGAGAACGGCTCACTGTGGAGTGATGTGTGCACTCCCTTTGTTGTAATGAAATACCAGTTCTTGTACTTCACTTGAGTATTTATATTTCTTCAACTTTTACTTGAATGTTTTTGATGGAACTGGTTGAGAAAACTCTCTATATTCCTAAACTAAACTAGTCTTCAGTAGAAAATGCATTGTCATGAAGCTGAGAGCAGCAGAGTTTAGCTTGAGCTTCCATCCAACTAGTTCCTTGACGTTCAACTGGACTGGTTTCTTGAAAATGTTTTGTCTCAAGGGACTTCATCAGTCCATTGGAACTTAGAAAAACTACTCAGGACTCATGAAAGATTGACTTTTTAGACATGGGTGCCTCTCCGGGGGCCGATTACACCACTGTCAGTATATTAAATACTTCAAATGACCATGTACAGCAGTAAAATACAACATATACACTGATACAGAAATTAAATATAATCAAAAAACCATCATATAAAATAGTAAAACACTGTCTGGCACTGCTTTACTGCCCCATGGCCACTTTGACTTAATGCTTTAGTTACATTTTACTGATAATACTTGGATGCACACCATTTATGTATACTTCTTTAATTATCATATTGATAATATATTGTCTAGTATATGTTGTATACATTTTTGTTATATTGATCATTTCTTTCTTGTTACTTTTTATTATACTTGAATGGAGCAACTGCAACAACTCCCCCCTCCCAGGATTAATATAGTATTCTAATTCTGAATCTGAATCTGAATCTGAATCTGAATCTGATTCTGATTCTGACTCAGATTCTGATTCTGATACTTAAACAAGGCCGTGATTTAAGTAAAAGTACCAGTGTGGTTTTAGTACTTTTGCTTAAGTTGTAGATCCAGATGATGCTTCCACCTCTGTCAAACACAGTCTTGACCAGTGACACACACTGACATTTACAAAGGAACAGTTTACCATATTGAATGTACTGAATTACATTATACACAGTGAACAGGTAACAGTAGTCTCTGGAAGACATCGGAGGCCTCACGTTTCAGATAAAAAACAGCATGAAGAGCATTAGGTTTAGGAGAGGTCACAGTGTTTTCATGAACTCTTCTTGAGTCCTCCCTTTATCTTATCCACTTAGTAGTCGTCAGATGAGGCACTTGAAAAACCCTTAGTGGACCTTGTGCTCCATCTTACATTGTCAAAATAAGGGGAGAAAAACTTAGGTTTTGTTTTTCTTTGCGTGTGACAGATAGAATAAAACTATGTCTGATTAGATCTTTGAGGGTTAATCTAATACCTCACAAACAATTATCATATGTCATGTCTTTACTGAACAGAATCATTACAGACTCATTGTGCTTTTGGATAAATTAAGCAAATCCTTGGATTCAATAACTTGTTAACCCTTTATCAGGCAAGTGACTATTTTTGGTAATTTCCACAAACATGAAATATGGGGCCAATCCCATGCCTCAGTGAGGTCCAGAAGCATGTTGGTTTTTATAACATTATACATTGATTCAGAGAGAGATTTTATGGACATTTTGAATTGTGAATATGAGTGATTTTTATCAGTTTATGGCCTTATAACAGTAGTTTTATTGCTTGTATTTGGATGTTTTTGGCAAGAGGAGGGAGACTATTGTCAGTCCAATTGACGAGGAGGTAGATGATGATGTCCAATGACACACTAAAGTTGAAATTTACAATTTCAGAGCATTTCAATGAGTGCCCTATAAAGGGTTAAACATTATTTGGCAATAATAACCTCAATAAGTACTTCCAGTTGCTGCTGATCAGAATTTTTAAAGCCAAGAAGGTGCAGAAAATTTAGATATTAGTCAAGCGTGTTGAAGCATACACAGTCATGAGTAAAGATCTGATTTGAGTCGAACCATGGAGGGATATTATTGTATTTGTGATTTATAATGTAATAATGCAGCTATTAATAGTGACGGACACTGAACTTTTGTCTCTTCCATGTTTTCTATGTCGTGTAACAGACGTAAATAACTCACTACTCATCCACAGTCTGTGCAGGAGCTGTGTGGTCAACTTATGACACCTAGTGGTAATAGACGGTAACTACCACTCAGAAATAAAATCAAACAATGTTCACATTTACGATTCAAACAGAAAGCTTTAAAATGCTTTTAATTCAATTCATGCAAACAATACGGCCATTTATTTCTTATTCTCTCCATACACCCACAAGACGTACACAAAATGCACTTTTAGATGAAATAGAACTTTATTTCAAGTCAAACATTTGAAAGAAATCGATATGAATGAAAAACCTCAAAAAGAGAAAAGGCGTCACAATCTGCATGAACTCCTAAACCCACTGCTGCAGTGAAGACACACAGCAGGTTTTGTTGACAGGCAGGATAAGGCGACCTTTATTCCCTGCTGGGCCTTTTGCCTTTCTTAGCACCTTATCTTGACATGCTGAAGGTGTGGAACATGAGATAGAAGTTGCAGAAGATGTCATCCCTGCATCAACCTCCTGTATGTACCTCGACTAAAGCAGTTATTCTCTGTTTCCAGTGTTAACACATGTCAGTGTTTGAACTACATTCAGTTTCTATGTTTTTCATGGTAATACATTCTAAACAGACTTTCTGATTTGTGTCGTAGCTTAGTGACAGTAGAGCAAATATACATCACAGTCAGCTCACAAGCAAAGTGGAGCTATAGAGTCTCCACAGCAGCCTTTCTTTAGTTTCTTCATTGCACTCCATTAGTGGCACCCTGGTTTCAAGTTTTATCAAGTTTTACATCCTTTCAGAATGGTTGAAAGTTGTAATGATGAGGGTTTTAGGCATCTTAAATTAAAACACCATCTAACCTTAAATACGATAAAGAGTAATATTGATTAAAACAAAGAACAAATTCCAAATTTGTGTGATGTAATGAACACAGGAGACAACCAAGAATTGGTTGTTCCTTTACAATTCTCTGTGTTTTTTATACAGTATATATTTGCTGATTTTCTAAACAATCTTTTGTTCGTTTAAAATATAAATACAAATGCACCATCGGTGGGTTTGTGCCAAAGGACATGGCAATTATCTACAGCACAGGTGTCGAACTCCAGTCCTCGAGGGCCGGTGTCCTGCACATTTTAGATATTTCCCTCTTCCAGCACACCTG
>JAPQRQ010000010.1:27549268-27568297 GCA_037367365.1 Apogon talboti | reverse complement strand
ACCAGGTGTGCTGGAAGAGGGAAACATCTAAAACATGCAGGACACCGGCCCTCGAGGACCTGAGTTCGACACCCCTGACAGCAAGTGCACTTGAGGACATTTCACAGTTCAAAACATCGCCTCGCCTCCAAAAGACAAAGGGCTGATGAACGATAGACGTGCAGACTAGATGTTACAGTCTGGTACGGTGTAGTTCATACAGCCAGGGATGGAACGAAATTTGAGCGGCGGTTGACCAGGAAGTCTGTAAAACTCAGTGTGTCCGTCTGTTTAGTCAGCTTTCTCTTTGGCGGCGTCCACAGCCTTCGCTTGCTCGGCCTCCTCCTGCAGGGCCTGTTGTCGCTCCCTCTCCTTCACCAGCTGAACGCCACAGTAGGTCACCATCAAGACGGAGAGGCTGGACAGAGGGAAACCTGGAGGACGAAGACAAAGACATTGAAAGAAGAAGACATTAGGACAGGCTCGGAGGACTTGGATGAACATGGGTGACGTATTCATATGCAGGTATTGTTTTTGTAAAGTGGTACTGAGTGCAGCTTTCTTTCACTGGTGATAATCCTGTGAACCCCCTGAACTTCTCAGCTTTTCGTTGCTTTCTTGTTAAGATTTCTAAGTGAAATAAAGGTGGGCGTTTGAGGCATGTGATCTCTGGAGGATGACGCCCTTGGGACTCGATTACTTTTGGTGTCTTGAAGTGTTGTTCTTGCTCTGATTTGATCTGACAGAGGAGCCTCTGTTTCACACAGTAAAGCCTGTTTGTTCCACACCTTTGAAAATCAGTCTTCTTCCAACCATTTTGGCAAAGTCCAAATTGTTGAGGGAGAGGACGTTGTAGAGGACGATGGCCCAGAAGTTGGCAGCATTGAACACACCACGGATCCTGCGAGACATGGATTCACCCATAGCGTACTAGAGGAGGAAGATACATGTACAGTCAAGGATCTGGATCTGGTTTACATTCAGGTGAGCTTTAGCTACATTCAGCAAGTCAGTGTGTATCAATTCCACATGATTAATTCATATACATAGCCCTCTGTTAGTTCAATTAACTACTTTATTTCTCTTTAGTATTAATATTTTTGTATCAATTACCTACCACATGTCTACTACGGAATCTATCGATATAAATACAATATCTGCGTGGTCCCCTGGTGCTTAATTTGAGTACCAGTATTTGCAGAGACCTTCAAAACGAAACTTGCACAAAACTATGGCATTTTTTCTGATGATTTGCATATTTACTTAAGATCCCCATTAGCTATCACTGCAGTAAAAGCTGTTCTTCCTGGGGTCAACACAAAAACAAGTGAGACACTCAAACATTATTAAAAACAACTGACAATAAGTGAAAAAAAGTGCAAAAAAGTGCCATGTTTATCACAAAAACAACTGAAAGAAGACATTGAAACATTTCTCTACTGACATTAGCCAATAATCAATGGATCCAATGGAAGGATCTAAACTTTTTGCTCAGTTAAATACTAGCAAGAACTTTTTTTTTTTTCCACTTTTTACTCAAAGTGAATGTTCAGTAGTATAATTTCCCTTACCTCAATGGTAGAGAATGGTGGAAGGGAGAAGAATTTTGCCACCCACAGCTCAAAGTTGAGGCCGAAACAGTTGAAGAAGGACCAGATGTAAACCAGTTCACATGGACCGAGCCACAGGGTGGTTATGGCAAAAGTGCAGAAGGTTGCCAGAAGCTCCTTGAAGATTTTATCATGATTTCCGCCGATATAGTCATACACATACCTGCAAAATATTAGACATGATGAGGGATGATAATCGCTGTGTCAGAAACGTTGTGACTGTCAGTACGCCTGAACAAACTGGGATTTATATTTCCTAAAATATATTTTAGATCAGAATTGTCACACATATGGCCTGTGGACCAAAACCAGCCCGCCAAAGTGGTCCAATCTGGACCATGGGATGAATTTACTACAATGAATATATTTACAATCAAGGGTGTTAAAATTATATTAGTTCAGGGGCCACATACAGAACAATTCAATCTGAAGTGGGTCAGACCAGTAAAATACTATCATAATAAACTATAAGTAATGACAACGCCAAGTTTTTCTCTTTGTTTTAGTGTAAAAAAGGAAAATTATATGAAAATGTTTACATTTACAAACTATCTTTTCACGCAAAATGTGAATAATCTGAACATATACTAACAACCTGACATGTCTTAATAGAAATAAGTGCAATTTTAACAATATTATGTCTGTTACTAAACGTTTTGTGTGTTTGCAGATCCATTGTGATCTGTGAGTTGTAATTCACATGTGTAAATGATAAACTGAGGCACAATGTTGTTTAATATTTTTACATTTGAACGACAATTTGGTAATAAAATACAACTGATATCCACAATAGGAGACTAATTGGACACAATCCAACCCTACATTTACATATGAATGGCACATGAAAAGTTTAAAAAAGCAGAAATAATTAAATGAGCCTTTTACAGACAGTTATTTATGGGGGATCTGTTGGGCATCACAGGCTAAAATTCTCATTTATCTTTCCCCAAACATCAGTCTACTCACTTGCACAGCCAGTCATTGATGCCTCTGTCAAAGTGCCTGAAAGTAAAAGGACAGTCACCATGTCAGACTTGAAGATGATTTTCACGTGCAAGGATTTCTCTGATTACACCCAAAATGAAGGCTTACGTCTCAGCGAAGACATAGAGCATGGTGATACATTTGGGAGGCTGAGGAGGGTCCAGGTGGTCCAGAGTCGACACAGTGTTGATGACGCCGAACATCACGGCCGATTTGACCCAGTCGTAGACCAGGTTGAAATAAGCCAGACCGGCTGCGAAGGGACACACGGGAGCAAATAAATGATAAAACTCACCATGGACATATTGTCAGGACAGTCTTATCTTTAACTGACAACAGATTCCAGAAAACTGTTCACATTAACTTACTTGTTCTGTTGCTATTAAAGAGGTAATTTCTTATCAGGAGTATCATAGTGTTATTGACCCACTATAATTACCTAAATGCTGTTTATTTGAAGGATCAGTGTGTGATATTTAGTGACATCTAGTGGTGAAGCTGCAGACTGCATCCATTAAACGCTCCCCTTAACCTCTACTACAGTGACAGTTACTCACAGCTGCAGCACTTTATAGTGTTTTAACATCACCTGACAAAAATTCCACTATAAAGAGCTTTGTTTATGTTCAGTTAGTGATAGAGTTTACTGACAAAGTCACTTGTTCTTCAGTTTTCAATATAGTAATCCTCAACTTACTCTGAGCTTTTACGAACATCCACATGTTGTATATTTAGTCACTTAAATATACAAAAATACCAGATTTTTAACTTGAACATGCTAAATACAGAGAATAACATTATAATAAACAGTGATAAATTACTTAAAAAAGGTTAAATAGAGACAAAAAAAATCATTTGGGAATTGCCACAGAAGCAGCTCTGGGTATTTATGGGTTAAACAAACAAAAAACCTTCCCATTCCTGTTTTGTTCACTCACCCAGACACGGGTCAGAGAGCTTGGTGGCCAGCTTCATGTCACTGGGGATGGTCAAGATGTAGAGATAGTGGAAGAGGACGTCCACCATCAGAATCACCCCCAGGTGCAACAAGGCTTTGGTGGTGATGTTCCACATCTCCCTCTCCTTACGGGTCAGATTGGTGTTGTTGGCCTGGACGGTAACAGACGAAAAACGCTTTGAACGTTGGTTTTTTTGGAGCTGCTACACATCTGAATCAGTCACAGCGCTGGCTTTGAAACCTCACCTGTGCATGAAACCTGTCAAAAGTCATGATGGGTCCGAAGAAGAAGAAGGGGAGGTAGAAGTTGTATTTGAGCAGATCACAGAACGTGTAGTTTCCGTCCTTCTTCTCACAGTTCTCCAGAGCAAAACTCATACAGCGCATGATGCTGAACCCACAGCCTCCGTAGAACAGGATGTCCTGCAGGTCGAACGAGCCGGTCACCAGCACTTCCTGAAAAAGAGGCAGAGTTTACCCTCATGTTCTGTCCAGACAGGTTCCATACAGAGTCAGAGCAGTTTAGCATTTTAGGCTTTTAATTGCTTATTAGTTGCCGATTTCAGTTCAGTTTCAGTTAGCGGATAGTGAACGAGTGACATTAATTTTATTTTGAGGTTTACTTTAAGTATAAATTTAATGCAGTTTTAGTTCTTTTCTGTTTTTAACCCATAAAGACCCAATGGTTCTTTTGCTGAGGTTTACAATTGAATTTTTCTCCATATTTAACCTTTCTTAATTGATTTTTTACCATTTATTGTGATATTATCTTCTTTATTTGGAGTTTTTCATAATAAATCATGTATTTTCCCATATTTAATTCACTGATCATGTAGATGTTCATAAAAGCTCAGAGTAAAGTTGAGGGTTATTATATCAGAAACAGAGAAAACCAAAGAAAAAGTAGATTTTTTCAGCAAATATATCAATATCTGAACATCCAGTGTGTCCATCCACTGTCATTGATCCAACTCCATGGGTTTTACTGGTGAATCAATGTTATAGAAGATGATGTTGTTTCCATGGTAACTATGGAGCCTCTGAACGTCCAAATGGGTCATATCTGATGACCATGAAAAGATGAATAACTGTATTTTACACCATTTATTTACATGGATTGATAGGATTAGTGGATAAACAGATAGTAGACAGTTTAAACCAGTAGATGCTTTGGTCACAGGTGGTTATTTGGGTCTTTATGGGTTAAGGAATTATAAGAAAAGTCTTGGTTTAGAGAAGCTGAAAATGAACCATGGAAGACTGAAATAAACACCAAATACACTTCACAAAACAAGTCTCTGATATTGTTCAAACTCATTTGATTCTGATAAAGTGATAAAGTGAAGCTGACTTTACCTACAGTTCTATATCTGTTCTATTTGTGTTTTTGAGTCATTTCCTTCTTATTTTAGTCAGCAAAAGTGTTTTCATTTCATTATTTCACCGTTGGTTTGAGTTTTTGTGAACTATAACAACCTTGCTATAGGTTACAATAACAGTAAGAGGAAATAATGGTGCATGATCGTTCATTTCCCTCAACTGTCAGTTCTCAGTCGGTCGTCAGCAGGTTCCATCATACACACAACTCACCTACAGAATCTACAGCTGTTTTCAACACCCCTCACCTGCCAGGAGTTATAAGGCTCCAGTTTAATGGAAGCCAAAGTGGTGAGTCCGGCCGCGAAGCACATCCATTTCCTCTTGATCAGAGCGACGCTGTAGAGCACAAAGCAGTGAGACACGACCAGGGCCATGAAGGTCCAGCCCATGGTGACCAGGACCGCCAAACCACCGTATATGGCAAAGATCAAGGATCTGTGCTGTGGGTAAAGAGGGGCCAGCGTCAGCGTGATGACAACAGGGTATCACTGTAATAGTCGTAGTTTCATCTGACAAACATGAAGAAAGGTGTTAGTGATGAAACACTGTCAAATATCAAACTAAAATGATGAGTTTATTAGAACAGGAACAAAAGAACCACGTGGGGACCGATGGTGTAAACGACAGGACAGAGTCATGTTACAAAATGCACAACTTTATTAATGTTACCTTACTTCCATCTATACCAATCTTCATTGTGAGCATGGAACAAGACAGAAAACATGTTTAAAACATAGTGAACTGTTTTAAATATGTCCAAATATTCAACTAGGTAATAAGGGAAATCATATAATCAGAGCTAAAATGATTATTTGATTAACTGATTAGTTATTGCTACTGAGTTAATTGCCAATTATCTTAATAATCAACTATTTTAAGTGATTTTTCTCAAAACGTTTATATTTTCCAGTTCTTTTTTCTTGTGTATGACTGTAAAAAATGTTTGGTATAGACCTCATATTGTGCCTGAACGTCATTTTTTCTAAAATTTGTGATGTTTTACCAGCCAAAACAACTAATCAATTAATCAAAAAATAATCAACAGATTAATCAAAGGAAATCACAGTCACCATCACCGTCTGTAAAATACAAGTTGTGGTCATGCATCAAGTATAAATGTGGTGAATCTCATTGACAATAATGATAAATTCTAAAAGTCTCCTTTCATTTAATGTATTACCATAAATCAGATGTTAAATGTCACACACAGCTTTGACTCACACAAAGCTTGAGTTCATACAAATTCACACAGGTACATACAGTATATTCAGTGCAAAACAGACATGCAGTTCCACCAGAAAAACACAGCCTGAGTTCATTGACATTCGCAGCGTCTTTCTCTCCCTTTGACATAAACACGTTCACGCACCTTTGGAGTGATGAGGGAGAATATCTTGGCAAAGATCACATGACCGGCGAGAGCAAAAAGAATATGATTGCGGAATGTAGTGAACCACATCATCCATTCGAAGTCCGCAACATCCTGTGGAAAACAAGACGCGTCTCTGCGTTTTCATTTGCATTGATGGTGATTTTTTTTTTCTTGATCTCTTCTGCACTGATGTTTGTGAAGGTGCTCGGCAAATCAAGTTTTACTCGCTTGCTCATTACTCACCATTTTCCTGCCAAAGTAATGCCATCCTGGTTTCACACTTTCTTTAAAGGCCTTTCTGTTTGCGTTCTCTGAAGAAAGAAGAAGAAGAAAGAAGAAGAAAAACAGGATGAGCACAAAACGGGATTCAATAAATTATGTATGAGGAGAGAGACTACAATCAATGAAGTATTAAGATTATAACAGTGCGTGGTAAAGCTTCTCACTTGAGCAGATCTGCTGGATTATTCACATAATAAGTTTAAGGTGTAAAAGCGCATCAATCCATTTTATACCACCAAATATTATGTAATACACTCTGGGGCTTTCTATTTTGGAGGTTGTCATCCACTTTCATACCATCATAATCTGTTTTTCTGAGATTAATTCACTGCATAACCTCGAAAAACGCAGATACATAGAGGAGATAAGAAGAATTTAAATAAAAATATGATGTATGATAGTAAAAATAAGAATAGAATAACAGAGATATTAACTTCACAGCTACAAATCAGACTGGCGTGCAGCTCCGAAGCGCCTACAGCTTTGGCTGATTACACTAATGGCTCTGAAAAAGGAGATGAAAATGTGAGGGTCAGTCAGGGAAAGCCTCTTACTTCTGGGAACACAGCCAGATTTCTATTACCAGTATACACAGCTACTGTAGCATTACGAAACGCTGTAGAGTGGGCAGCCTTAAATGTCCATTCCAAGACAGAATAAAGGAAATAAACGGTACAGGAAGGAGGCAGGGAGGAAGGAGTCGGGCTTAAATGAAGGGGAAAGACATGAGTGACAGCGCGGATGGTGACAGACAGTGACATCCGCTGGATCACACTCAGTCCATTCATAACATGTGGAGACGCTCACTAGAAATTTACACATAAACATTTGGCATTTTTCCACTTTTCGGCTCAGTGTGCCATCTTGCTTAAATATACCCATCATAAAAATAATTAGATCATCGTCAAATTATATTTATATTAATAGGAACAGACAGGAAGTCCTTAAGGGAGAGGTCCGGTTTGAGATGTATTCTGCATGTGAAGTGACTTTTTACTAAGATTTACTCAGATTTCAGGTGTTAATTACAGTAAGGTTGGCATGAATTATTTTATTATGCTATAAGTGTCTTTTTATAATTTATGACATTTCTTTAGTTTTATCTTGATATTTCACAGTTCTCAACCTTATTTTCTTTTTATTCATTTCATTATGATGTTAGTTTTTTTATGTGTCTTTTTCATCATGTATGGTACAACTTGCAAACACTTATTTAATTTTGTCTTATATTTTACAGTTTTCAACCTTGTTTTTTTTCATATTCAATCATTTTACTTGAAGGTTCAAAGTCTTTATTGCTATATAGACAGACAAAAACTACACAACATAATTGTTAGTTTTGAATTTCTTGTGTCTCAAACAATTATATATCAAATAACAAGTTAAAATATATATAAAATACAGAGTTTTAATTGTAGAGACATATATACAGGTATAAGAATATCAAACAGAGAAGATGGCAGGGCATATTTACAATAAACACAGCAACTGTAAAGCACATGGTAACACTTTGAAATGTACTATATAAATAAATAAAGTTATTATTTTACTCTGACTTCACTAGATATAATCTGATTTTTAATACATGTCCACATAAACCTACTCCAGCTTTGTGTCGATGGATTTTAAACGGCGCCTGACTGTGCATGAGCAGTATGTATGGACGTTAGATATTTCGAGACATGTCATCCACTCACCACTTGAAGCCTCAAATATCCAACTGCCTGCCCATATCAAGGCTACACCGAGCACTGCTGTGTAGAGATACAGCTCATATCTGGGGAGGGCAGCCTTGATCCCCATGGTGAATCTGTACATAGGAAGTCCAGCATGTTGAAAAGCAATCAGTCACATACACCCATATTACACCAACACATCTGACATTAGCAAGTTGTACTTTAATTGGACATAAAGGGTTTTAAGGGACTTTAAGGGTTTGTATTTTGTTGAATAAACTAAAAAAAAAAAAATTGTTTTCTTGCATGATGTTACTTGGTAATGAAATCCAACAAATAATACACTGTTTTTGGACTATATTACTGCATTCTGCAAGAAAACAACAAGACATTTTCAATTTTTCAGGTAGGAGGTATTCGTCTTTGGCCATTGTTTTGCTTGTTCTGGAGAAAATGCTGACACGTGACTTGTTTTGACAGGAAACATTGAGAGCTCAACAACAAACTGACAAACTGGAGGAGTGTATGCTGTAAATTACTGTGTTGTCATGTCTTGGAATTAGTGTAAACTTGCAGCCAAATTAAAGCTTTATTCTCGAATGCAAATGCTGATTACTTCAATATATTCAATGCATCAACATAAATCAGCTTATTCATCTTGTCAAATAGAGACCAATGCATTTTAACGAGGTGGCATTTTACTAATAAGCCTGCAGGATCGACAGGGCAGTGACTTAAATAGTACTGCGGAGAATCAGCATCGTCAGCTGCGCAACCCTACCTCTCCTTCCTATTATAGCCCTTGCAGTTGGTCCTGTTGTACAGCTGCAGTGCTATGTGATCTGAGAGGCTCTGGGGGACTCACTTCACAGAATAATTAGCACTGACTGGAATGACCAAGAATGGTGCATGGAGTCCGAAAACACACTTTGAGGCAGGATAGTTACTTTGCGGGACGAAACACTATGTTGTATGTGTGTGTTTTGTGTGTGCGTGTGTTTGTGTTTATGTTTGTGTGTGCGTGGGTTTGAGTTGAAGTTAAAGTTGCTGCACCAAGTCCCATGTACCCCCCCCTCGCCCACCCCCTCCTGCCAAGATGTAACCATGGTTAAGGACCCCAGCAAAGCGTCCTGCATACAAATTTCATGTTTTCTCCATACACACGCGCGCGCACACACACACACACACACGCACGCGCACACACACACTCACTAGTCTTTTCATGGACTTTTATGGTTAATATATGCTTCCCTAGAATAAAAACAACACTCATTGTTACTAACCTTTTATCCGCTTCTCACTGTTAAGATGATGTTGGCAGGGTCTTCAAATTCTAAAACAAATAAAAGAAAAAAAAGGGGTGGCGGTGGCTACAGTACAGCGGGTTTTCTAATTCATCCGTCTTGAGGGGGCTTGCCGCTGCCGCTGCCTGTGATCGCCAGCCTCGGCCAGTCAGGATGTTGCGGACTCAACGAAAGGAGGAGGAGGAGGGGGATATATTTATCCTTCACTACTGCACCGCAGTGAGGGGTGGTCCACAGCGCGCCCATCAGACCTTACTGGAGCGCAAATGGACTCAGAAACACTGGTTAAAATATGGAGGAAAGCAGCAGCAGCAGTATGGACAGATGGAAAAACACTAATATAGTCTATATGTATATAAATTAAAATAGAGTTTATTGGAGAGAAGGTGCAAAAATCAGAAAATTATAAACAATAGAGTCATGTGTTGATTTATCATTTATGTTTTGCTTTGCTTGTAAATGAATGTTGATCAGATGTGTTGACGCTACCTATCAGATGAAGTGATTTTCCATGGTTTTCTGCCCTATTTTCCATCATAACACTATTTACAGTCAGATTATATGTGCTTTACTCTGCGTGTTTCTTTGAGTCTCCCACGCACACATCAGACCATAAATTGGCTCATTTGACGCCAATATGTGCAAGGATGTGAAGCTTGTGCTGCATTTCAGCATCAGGGACTGTGTGAGGCCCTTCCAGCCTCTGACACTAGGTGGCGCCCTCGGCCTTTTAAAGTCCTGCCCTGAAGGGGAAATAACGCACATATCTGTAACTTTAACTATTTGCTTGGATTGTTGAACATATATACCAGGTTCCTGGGGACGTATAGAGTTGTTTTTCACTATATGCAGCTACCTAAAGTGTGTTATGTTTAAATGTTCTTTTTATGTTGATACTAAAGGGCTGTAATTTGTTGCTTGTGCGCAACAGTAATTATAGAGCAGAGGAAGCTTGAGAAAGCCGCGTCCAGCAGCTGCATGGGTTGAGCAATGTAGTGCGGGAGTTTCTGTTGCCTGCCTGAAAGAATACATCACAAAACAAACCGCCCCCTCCCACTCCGAGAGCCCCCGCTTCAGATGCAACTCAAAATACATAAAGCCTCCATGTTGCACGGGGAATGTAGGGACACAAGACATGAACTAAAAGAGTTAGCGACTTTTGACGCGGTGTAACTTGCGTTTGATGCATGTTTTGGACCAGAGCAACTCTCCGACTGGCTTCCTAGTGTTTCTAGCGTAGTTTCAGACACGGCCTCATATGTTGGATGATCGGAGCTTTACAGCTAACTCGCTAACCAAGGCTACCTGCTAACTTTAGCTAGAACGCGATTCGGCGTCGGTTTTTTTGTTTTTAGCCGCATACACTGTCGTTGTTGCTCATAAAAATAGTTTGCAGCAATGATATTTTGCGGAGAGCCATAAATGACAGCCACTGTTTGGCTTCCATTCACCACCGTGCTAGCTGGCTGGCTACCACCGCTGCCACAACACTTTGCCTCGGACAGTTGCCTGGCTTCGTGGGCTAGCTGGTCATCTACATCTTAAAACAGCTAGCTAACACTAGCTAGCGAACGAAGAAAGCGCGCTAGCAGGAATACATTGTGGGAAGGAAAAGAGGAATAACCACCCGTCTAAATGGACCACATGTCCATAATAACCCAGGTTTCCAACCCCAAGGAGGAGGAAATAATATCCTTTAACCAGGAAAAAGGTAAGGAAGAGTCGATTATTGGTAGTGAACTAGTTGTAGCTAGTGCTAGCTGGCTAACTACTTTTCTCTGCTGACGTTAGCTTTTAGCTTACACTTGCTAGCTATCTAGTAAAATGCAGCAATTAACTGTGTGTGATGATCATTTTAAATCAGGAAAAGCAATCGCTGTTAGTTAATCAACTCTTGTGTGCAACAAGTTTATATGGGCGGCCTTGTCCTGAATAAGTTAGTAGAGTACCTTAACATTTGTTTGCTGCGCTTATAGTACTAGGAGCGCACCGCTGCACCTATGAATTCAACCAGATTAACTTTAACACGGTTATTGTAAAGTTGTCACCCCCCAGATGTGACACAAATTTCCTTCTTTATTATTCGTGACTTAGATTTTCGTGTACCTATCTCGTCTCATGTGTGCATAGTGCTTGACAGGTCAATCACCAACTGCATAAAAGTTCGTGGTGGTTTGGTCTGAAGTGGCAGCAAAAAGTTCTTCAGGTCAGATGAACTGCTAAAGCATGTAAATGTCACTGGGATTACACTGATTTGGGGTTTGTATTTTACCTTGTTTTGCCTTTGTGCTTATCAAGCGAGGTTGCTTATCTCGAATGATAAAAACGCATGGCTATTTTTCTTATCCTGGCTATAAGTTATTTAAAGTCACTGCTGGAGTATGCTGTGTGTCCATTTTCTATTTTAAGCACTAGCATTAATTGATCCTGATTTCAGACACTGTTAGTCGACTTTTGGTAATTATTGCTGTTGTGAGGTATTTGTCACTTGGATTTTGTTGTACTTGATTCTCAGTTGCTGGTGGTGTTGTTGTGAAGCACTTTGTTGTTAAATGTCTGTTGTTCTTGTGTATATGTGATAGTTGCCTCAAACCCAAAGAGACTTTCCGAAATGATAAACTAGTATATGTGGAAATAGGAGATAAGATTAATGCACCTTCTTTTTCACTTACATGTGTCATTGCTCTTTATTTCTGTAGTCAGTCCTTAACATGCTTTACAGTCGAGGTCAGGACTCTGCCATCTAGACTCCATTCATTGCCATTCCTCAGGCTACTTTGACAGTTTCCGGGTCACCCAGACCCACGGGATGTGTAACAGTATCACAGCTCAAACCTTACTTGTTAGACCATTAGTAATGTGAGAACTTCGGCCTTCTAAGCACAATACATTTGCCTCTGAGGGTAAAATGGTATCCCTAAGTTATGTCCATGTATTTTGTGTAAATAAAATGTTCCTAAAGGGAAACTATTGCTGCAGGCAGGGATTAACCCATGTTGTAATAGTGATTCAAGAATGTGTAGATTCCATTCATTTCTAGTGTTATAACAATATACAAAATCATGGTTTGGGTCACAATTTTGTTTGGACATCATGATTCAACAAAAAAAGCAAGAGGAAAAAACATAATCATAAGGATAGGTGACTTCATTTATTTTTAACAGACAGTAGAACATGTTACAGTTCACTTTAGAGTTGTGTAATCTGCCCTGAGGTAACCGGTGTAGCAGTAAAACAATTTACAAGTGTGTTCTCCATGTGTTTCTGTACACATACCCTAAATCCTCCGACACCATCCTTGGCTGATCCACAGCTCACTCTCCATTGATGTTGTAGTTCATGGAGAATCTGACATTTTCCCACACAGCTGATCGGAAAGAAGCAGGAGGGTGTCCGACCTCCTGTGTGTCATTTGCACTCTCCATATCGTGACAGCCCTGTCAGACGTCAATCAGCTTGAGCTAAGCTTAGCATGCCATATTGCTAACTTGCTAATGGCTTACAGCTGAAGGCTTTTGGGTGGTTTATCAGACTTTGCACAGAAGGATGACTGTCACATATTCTGCATGCATAAAACCATAGCACCGGTATATAATGGTTCCAGGGTAAACACACATACCTTTACACCTATATTCATTTCTATTCAGGTTGTTTTATTCATCTCTCAAGCAGCAAAGCAAGCAGCAAGAAGATTACACAGATTACAATCTGCTTGAAAGAAGCAAGCAGATTATAGAGATTACGCTGCAGTGATTCAGACCTTACTAACATAGTTATTTGACTTTTTCTTTCCTAGGCTTAATTACATTCAGTGTTCTAACTTCGGTGGTTGGAATCGTCATTGTGCTGGGAAGTGAGTTGGAGTAGCTGGAAATGATTAGTACTGAAATGATTATTCAATTAACTGGTTTGTTCTTTGGAAAACATTTCGGCTGATTGTAAAAAAAAATAAATAAATAAATTGAGTCACTTGACTTTGTCAGTAATATGCTTGAAAGTTCTTGCTGTGACATTATGCTTGTGTAGCTGACACTAGGCAGAGTTTTCGTATTGTTCTCATGTGGGTAAGATTGTTTAGTGCTATTTAAAGCCTGTAATCATGCCAAGTTTTTAGGAAATGCTTTATCATATTTTTGTACCCTTTCTAATAATTGCGCATATGTTGGATGAAGATAATACTTCTCCTGAAACCATACAATTAACAAACCTGGTGTGTAACTCTCTCGTTTGCGTGACAGCTCACACAGTGAACTGCGGAGTTTTTGGCTGCTTCTTGGAAATCACCCCATTTGCCCTTTACTAAGAGTCGTCTGTGTGAGTGACAGTAGATGTAGAAGTAGATCAGTGATGTTGTTGTTTTTTCTCTTTATGAATTGCTGGACCATCCTCTGTTTTTCCTAGAAGCATAGCATGGAGGGAAGATTTTCTGGGTTTACAGATATGTCTGTGTATTCAGTCACAGTCAAACCGCACAGTGGGATTCTTAGCTCTATGCCCAAAAATAAAACACAGATGGGATTCGTCCTTATCATTAGCATATGATAAACAATCTCTCATGTCGTCCTCCTCCTGTTCCAAGTTTCACATGATAAATTAAAGGAGCATTTAATGATGTGCATCCACACTATATGTATAGTAGTGTAATTTACACCTCTACTGATTAGGGCTGGACAGTTAATCACATCAGAATCTCAATATCATCCTGTGCTGTTATATAATCGCAAAGGGCTGAAATTCAAAGGTCCTGATTCAGCTTAATTTAAGGTGATTTAGTTGCTGAAGAAAAAAGAATTGGTAACATTGCAGATTCAGTGATTCTGAGAAGAAATGAATATAAAATAAAGAAACATACATGCCAAAAAGAAGATCACTGTATTTGTGTTTGGCTGATTTAAGTTTGTGCATTTGTTCTGACCTTTCTAAATAAGTCATTTGAGTGTTTTCCTTGCCAGCCAAGCAGGTCTCAGTCTCACAGTGAAATTACACACAATAACCACACCGTGACTTTTTCACCACATCATGCTGCCGTAGAACCGAGGAGACAAATGATTCAACGTGATTCACATGTAAACACTGCACCTTTAGTAGTAAGCATGACCAGCAGCAGTTCAGTGGATGAACAGTGGTCACTTAGTGAGGTATTAGGAAAGTTGACAAAGCATAACCAGGTGACAAAAGCAGAAGAGAGGTGGAAGTGTTTGAAGTCACTTTTTATTTAGGTGGGGTTTCAAACAGTAATGACTTTAGATCCATAATATGACATCCCAAGCCGCACATAGTTTTCCAGTTCTGTGGTAGATACCCTTTGTGGTGAGTATCGACACAAGACCTTTGGACACAGGTCTGATTAAGTGTCAGAAGTAGAAACTCTATGCTGGGATATCACCTTTCACATATCCTTTTAAAGAACAGTATTTACACCCGTCATATATTCATATTTCAATAAATCCAGGTATTAATCATAATCCTAATTAAAATAATGATCTGTAGTAGAAATATGATGAAATATGTGTTTTTACATGTGCATAGAGGGATATTGTCAGCAGTCTTAGTCGGTCTGTACTGTACAGTACACTTGAAAATTGAGAAGAAAAAGATCTCAGTCCAGCGTGTGGTTTGTAATTGTGATTAAAAGTTTTGAGATATGATCTTTTGACATGGTTACTCAGCTCTCCGTGCAGGCGGTCCCTGTTCCCAGAAGCAGTCTGAGAGAATTTAACAGGTAGTCTTATGGTGCATGAACAGGCTCCAAACAGTCTGGACAAAAAGTGACCACCTTTGCTCTCTTCACACGCTGCCGTATGACATGTGTCTGCTGTGTGAACACTGCCAAGCAGCAGCCTAAATATAGACCGGCTGCCCTGTTGGCCAAGGCACCGCTGACCTCAAGGCCAAATATAACTTCTTACAAAGATGACAATGATCAGTATTTCATTCTTTCAGTTATATTGGGCATTAATTGGAAAACAAAATGTATATCAGATGATCATAGTTATATATTAAGATGTAATGCTGATTTATGATGGCTTATATTGTCGTTTAATGTTTTTTCACTCATGTTTTTCACTAACTGCCTGGCAACAATTTTGTCCTTATTTGCCCTTAATGTTTGTCATAATATGAAGCTCATCTGTGACTACAGTTAAGACAGTGATATGTCACATTTATGGGCCTCATTCCCTAAGTTTCTACTTTTATTCATCCAGGCAAAGTCATGTCAGTGTACTGCATGTGTGCAGCTAAAGTAGGAGAAAACCTGGGCTCCATAGTACACACAAATAACTATTTTTACTGATGGTATTTACTGCTGCGACTGCTTTTCATAATGTTATAAGAGTTGTCTGTCTTGTACATTTGATTTTCCCTGTGGGGTTCATGTTAAATAAATGTTGTAAATGTTATCTAAATCATGGGTTACCAAACTTTTAAGACTTAGGACAAAAAAAGGTAAAGCATTACATACAATTAAAAATGACATGGACTTTGAAGTAGGCAGAGAAGATATGATCTGCATGCCAGTAAATAACATAAAACTACGTACAAGCTCTTAGGGTTTACTCTTTACTGTGGTAGAAAACTTTGTAGGATTTACTCAGCAAGTGGTAGTAAATCTACTCTGACAGTAGGTAGTGTCATAACAAGAACAGGTCCTAGAACCTTAATTTGGGCAAAGCAGATCAACTGTTATCTGCCCTGTTCAATGTCATTACTCTGCCTACTGGTTCATTGAAACTATAACTATACTGGTGTTCCATGAAACAACCTGAGTTAGGTTTCTTAGGACAGGGTCTCTTAATGATGCATAAATGTCCAGAGTTTGATGCAGAGCTAAACTTAAAAATGTTTTCATCCTGCAGAGTTTTAACATTCCTCTACTTATGGTTTGTCTTTTAAGTGCTGCTGCTGGCAACAACCTGATCTACCAGCAACTACACAACATCAGACTGTTTAAAGCAAACTCCACCCTTTTTTAGTATGCAAATGTGTGGTTGTATCTTCAGTCTGATCCTAACAGATTCAACAAGTAAAATCACTTAACTGCATGAGATGAGTGTGTTTACTGTATATTGACATGTGGAACCGTAGTCCGCCAAAAGACTTCTCAGAGTGTCAAGACAAATGCTCAGTGCACCACAGACTGCACTGCTTACAGCAGGCAGTGTGGGAGTGATGAAGCTTGTCAGTGTGCTGGGCTCAGTAGTAGCTCTACAAGTACACAATTACAAGATGTGCAACCACAAACCCACCCATGGGCTGAGGACACAACTACAAACTCCTTGTAGAGAGAGGTGGTTGAGCCTCTGGATGCTTTTCCTGGTCAGACCGGCTAAAGGGCTCTGACTGATGATTAGTAGGAAGTCCGTGTGCGTTGACGGCTTCGTGCTCAATAGAGCTGGAGCTCATAAGACCAAGAAGAATCACATTTAGCACAGAGAATATTTTCTGTCAAATGATTGTTTATTATATAGGGTCTCCATAAAGTCTATTTACAATTTAACAAATTGATTACAAAAGCAAATGAATAGACAAATCAGTGGAAAGTATTACCAAATGAAAAGTAGATATTGAAGTTTTGTTTTTTTTTGTTTTTTGGCCTCATTTAATACACCTCTATATGGGCACCATTAGTTGCACAAAGCACATCCAGACCGTACTGGATTTCTTGTCATGTCGGCTGTAGCATAGACTCATCAATGGTATCAGTGATCTTTGGCTTCAGGTCGTTGATGTCCCATATCTTATCTTTGATACACAATATCTTTAACATAACCCCATAGAAAGAAATCCAGGGGAGTGATATCTGGCGAACGAGGTGTCCAGGGGATTGGGCCATCCCTTCCAGTCCACCGGTCTGGAAATGTTTGATTTAGGAACCCACTAACATGCAGTCCCCAATGTGGAGGTGCATCATCTTGCTGGAAGGTGATGGTGGGTTGAAGCCAGGTCATCTAGTTGTGGTGACACATATTCAGTCTAAAGGTCAGGGTAAACATTTGCAGTAATTGATCTCTCGTTGAAGAAAAATGGACCAATGATTTGATTGCACATGATCCCACAATGTGATTAAAAACTTTGATAACCACCGAGTACATTGAACAAATCTGATTATCTCATTAGTTGCTTCTGTAATATTTTTTTTTCATTGTAAAGACAATTTGTGGACACCCTGCGTTAAAGCCTTGAAATGAACTATGATAACTTCGCAATATCACATTATTACTGTAACAGAGTCACACTAATTTCTCACAACAGGATGGACACCTGCAGGTTTTTCCATAACAAACTATTGTGTTCAATGCTCAGAGAGTGTCAGAGAGAGATCAGCTTCTCACACTTAACCACAAATGTAAACAAATCATTGTAGGCTATGCTGTGACCTAAACAGGAAGTCCCCTCCCTCCTTATGAAGTAATATCTGCTGGTAAAACATCTATTTAACATGTTTTTAAATCACCCTTTTTTCCAGTGTACAGATTAGTTACCTCCCTCCTGTCACTTATCAGAATAGTTTCCATCACTGTCAACACTGCAGAGTTGTCATAGAAAAATGAGAACTCAGACTGGTGTGAATAGAGACTTTGATACAAACACAATTAAGAGTGCACACCCACCCTGCAGCTTTATGCACTTAAACTCCTTTAAACCTCTCACTATAGAGCTACAGTAACACTGTTCTGCAATTTCTTAGAAAACATCTGCTTCAGACATTAAATGTGCTAAATCTTACATAGTTTTGTAAGATGAATCAGAAAACAAATGACAAAAGTGCTGGTTAGCTCATGTTTTCAATATATACGATGGTGTGTTATTTCACATATATGTTGGTTTATATACATTTATACAATTAATTTATAAATGTTCCACTAGAAAGAACCTGAAAAGTGAATTTATTGCACTGTGCAGACAGTGTTTTGAGGTAGACCTGGTAGCTCTGAGACAAACATTCCTTTTCAATAAAACCCATTCTCTCATTAATTCTCAGAATTTCACATTTTGGCCCAAGACTGTATCTTAGAAACTACAACCAACAAGCACTTTTAATTTTTCTTTATTAGTGACACAAATTTGGTAAAGTTTATCTACTTTTATTCTGGAAGCATTTTACTTATAGACCAGTGTAATCTGTGGATTATTTTTTCAATTAATTGATCAGGTGATTAGTCTATAAAACTGATAAAAATGCCTGTCATTGTTTCCAAAAACTGAAGATGCTGTCCTCTAATTTCGTGTTTGGTCAACACCCCAAAGGTTTACAGTGTACTACCATATGGGAAGGAAGAAATAGAAAAAACAAAAATTTGAGAAGCTAGACCTTGAGACTCTTCCTTTTTTAACCTCTTACAACATGCCGAGGTTTTGCCACGCAATACTTGTGGTCGTATACACACGCTATACATCCATTTAACCAGAGGAATGTCAGCTAAAAGCTTAACTACACCAATTTTCAGAGAATGGAACACAACTCAAATAACAAGCGCATATA
>JAPQRQ010000010.1:27489355-27542802 GCA_037367365.1 Apogon talboti | reverse complement strand
TAAAATTTGTCCTGAACCATCACAGTTCAGATGTTGGAGTTTGGTAGGCCATGGGCAAAGACTGATGAATGTACCGTGACTTCTGTGTATGTTAACCTCCTCCCCTCATGCACTGTACCTGACAGATGTGAGTGATTTATTCAACTCTGCCCCTTTTACGTGGGGATTTCCTGGGGTTTACTGAAGGCCTTTGTGCTTGAATCGATAAAACAGCTGGTGGTAGTGGTGAGTCACAGGAAGCCACAAACAACTGCTTCATCATTCTAGTTTTACAGTACAGTAGCACTGAAATGACAAGATGAAACCCAGTTAAATGAAAAGGAAACGTGCTGATTAGGTTATTTTTAGGCTTAATATGTCAGAAAGAGAACAACGTGGTTAATTTGCCTTTTGGGTAAATTCGCAAGTATGTGGGTAATGTAATGCTGCAGCAGTATCTACAAACAAATCTCTAAATCAGTTTATTACTCTGGTATTTGGTGGTTGATGCAGTGTTATGTGAAGTTTGGTATTTTCCAGTGAACTAGGTCAGTTGGTGGCTGTTTTATACTCTGGAAACATTGGGCAGCATCAAGAATTTCTCCAGCATCCTCTTTCATTCCTCTTCTCTGCTAATGCAGTCTGCCGCTCTTGTTTTGAGCATTGGGAAGTGAAGAGTAGGTTTATTTTAGTGATTTTCTTTTACCTTTGTGTCCAATTGTCAGATAGTGTAAATGGGGGAAAAGTTCACCTCAGTACATAATTATTATTATTAAAACAGGACTGTATTTCAAGAACAAAAGTTGTGATGATTCAGTATTTCTACTAAAAGTCAATGCAAGATATCTGCCTAAATAAAATATCAAACATAAGTGGTATCAGCAGTTCCATGCAGGTTATAAAGTTAGTTTTTAATGCTCGCTGAATGCTATGTACTTGTTGATAGATCAGTTAAACTAGTGACCATTGACAGATGATGGTGATGATAAAAGAAAATGTTCTGTGCTCAACACGTCTTTACTCTGTCACTTCCTGAATATCTAAAGCTGGAAAACATAGTTTTAAAGTCATCTGAAAGTCATGTGAAATTCAATAACACAGTGACTGGCTCCACGTTATCAGGCTCGGGCCATTTTTTTGGCATCAAGATAATAGGTTTTGTTGGAAAATAACTTGCTGTGTTGAATTAAAACTAATTGGTATTTCAGCGGAATGTCAGAAGTTTGTTGTTTAATGAATACTTTGTGTTCTGGGTCTTTTTTGAGAGAAATCATTTGTATTTTTTGTCAGCAGGACACTGTTCGTGACAAATGGTCGGAGGGTATTCGTTTAAGGTCAGGAGGACAATATCAAGATGCCAAAAGACATGACATAATACATTTTTTTGTTTGCTGGCCTTCAGTTGCAAAAGCATTCTTGGTCTTTAAGCCGAGGGGTGAGCATGGGGGGGCTAATGGGTGGAGAGGAATGCAGCCTTGTATAGGCTCTGCAGGGTCTTGGGGGGGCCTCCCACCACCTCCCTCCCCTCGTGCATGTCCAGGCTGCTTCAGTCACTCACCTGCCAGCTGAAACATGGGAGGGAAACGTAAGCAAGCTTTTAAAATGGAGGCTCATAGGCCAATGAGGTTGGAGGAGGCATGGCAGGGCAAAAGAAGAAGGGGAGGAGCGTGCAACTTCCAACTTGTCACTATTTATAAAAGCTCAGTGTCTGATTTAGGCCGTGCTCCATGGTTGTGGTATGAGAGGCAATTTGCAATCAGATCTGAGCGTGCTCTGAAGTGTCGCTATGTGTGACTGATGAAGTCACAGAGCCTGTTATTTCTCTGATCAGTGCTTCTGCCAGGGCTTGTCAACAAAACCATCCCTAATGCCATCTGATCACTCTGTCAAGATCTTACCTATTGTCATTCAGTGTGGCTCACACCATTGGATAACAGCATGCTAATAAGCCCATCAGAGTAGGACTGGGGTTTAAGGTGTTTCAATATATTTTCAACTGAATGCGGCAGTACTGTTTATAGTAATGTAGTTTGATGTTGCGTTACATAACTGGTTTGTTCTGCTAAGCTGTGCCAGTGTTTGCATCTCCACTCTCTCGTGGTCTAATTTGTCCTGCCACAGTTTCATAATGAACTGAAAATATTTTAACACCTCTTGTAACATAAAAGAGCTCTACAGTTGTGTTTACACCGGTGTTTCGACAAGTCATCTATGGAAAAGCAGGATTACTGCACAGTCTGAGCAGGCCAGATGTCCGCGGACACCAGCAGTTCACTTACGACAGAGAAACTATCTGAATGTTTACCTTTATTTACATTATTTCCATTGAGGCAGAAGAAAAATGAGGCCTATGCGTTGGCAAGAATCTGGCCATATGATACATTCGGTGACATAGGGGTTATTCTACATGTTATGATGTATTGCGATATGTAAGCAAGTTGAGAGAAAAATGAATCGGAGTCTCAAATGGTAGAAGATGGATTGTAACGCTGCCACCTAGTGGTCAGGGGTTCAAATGCAACACAAAATAAACTGTCCTATGTCAGAATTGCATGTGAATATTTTGTTTAAAAATCAATACAGAATCATTTACGTGTATCAATATTTTCTTAAACATCACAGAAAGTAATGTACATTGAAATGGAATAATTAAACATTTTAAACCTTTAAGCGCCAAAGTCACAAGAAACATAACTGAACGAACTGAACAGCTTTTTGAAATTTTGATATCAAATTGAATGTTAAACTAAAACAACTCCTGCACCTAAAAGATTTATGAGGATAGAGTTAAGAGCCAGGATGAATGCACCTCCATGTATTTACAGCCTGAGCCACATCAACCCACAATGTGAAAGTTTTCTATTTACAGCATTGCTAGAGCTGTTCTGTATGTATGATGTAATGTGTAAAACAGGAAATCATGTGACAAATTAAGATCAACCCCTACGTGTCTGTTTTTAATAAAAGTGCGTGTGACATCTCACTTGTGGCTTTGACTTAGGGATGACATTTAGCCCACTTTGCAGAGAATACTGAGGTATGGTTTTTGCTCTGTGCTGCCCAGCCCTTAGTCACAGTTACTCACTCATTAGAGCGACATCCACAGCTCAGCGAGGAAATAACGGAGCATTAACGCTTCCTGGCTTCAGCCTGCTCCATTTCTTTATGACAGAGCAGTTTGGATTTGCATATCTACTTGTTCACCCTCCGCTCTCCTGTCTCCTCTTGTTTTGACAGCGTCCCAGTCGAAAAGCAGCCTAAAAAAGCAGAGGAGCCGGAGCATCTTCAGCACATTATTCTGCTGCTTCCGCAACTATAATGTGGAACCACCAGCCACCAATACCAACACCAGCTCTCTGCCTCCACCTGTTGAGGAGAACGGATCACCTCCCAAGGTGAGCAGCTCCACAAATGAACAAACTGCACCAACTAATCAGACTTACGACCATTAAACTCCAGGTTTATTAGTCTGTACACGTCTGGAGGTATTTCATCTGTTGCAAAGTGTCTGTTTGTATGAACAGTGTTTTTTCTTTGTTTTTTCTATGTCGATCCTTTGTTTGTTTTGTTTTTATTTCTTTTTAATTCTCCCTCCTACCCCTCACCTTGTTTTTGTATGTACATGTCTATCTCTCTTGTGTTGTAGTGTGACCAGGTCGAGGTCATCCCTGTCCCTAGTGTATGTATTGCCTTTTTTCCTTTTCCTTTGCATGCAGGCTGAGTGGGCTGGTGCTGGCACATCCTGTCTGTGTGGGCTCCAGCGCTCCTCAGAGAGCTTAAGCTCTGCTACCGTACTGCGGTTCATTTTCAGCCGATTGTAGCACTGGCTGTGTGGATTTATGGGTTTAAAAGGTGCCTCGGTGCCTGATCTGCATGAGTGACACTTGGTGGTTTGTATCTCTCAGAAATCCTGTGACACTAACAGGCTAACACAGGGTTTCTGCAGGTCCTTTAAAAAGTTGAAAATCCAGGAATTTAGGCCTTAAAATGCCTTTTTCAGAAGTGATTGGATTATAAAGTTAACTTTTAAAAAGCTGCTTTAGCTTTGGTTTCACTTTTAAATGTTTCTTTGGGGAAAATATGTAGTGATCTCTTGAACAAAACTAAACGGAACCAAAAACACCAATGCAAACTGTGCAGCCTGGTCAGAATTTATGCACACGCACTGAGCTACTGTGTTGTGTGGGATAATGTCACTTTTTTCTATTAAAAACACACACAGTGGTTGCGTATGTACAGCTGTGCGTTGTTCTGTTCACTTAAATGTTCACATTGGAAGCAAATAATTAAATCACTTTAAGTCATTATGGAAGTCTAGGATTGGGATCTTTTTATCATGCATGTTGTACTTTTTTCAGTCTACATGTCAAATAGGTCTTAAATTTCTTTTTATTAACGTCTGAAAAGGTCATACAGTTAACTTGTGCAAACCTGCAGAAACCCTGCTCACAAAAGATGTGCAAAATGGTTTCTAATAATCACTTCAGGTGCTTCAACGCAAGAAATTAAACATTTTTATTTTGCCACTTATCCAAATAATATAATAAACAAATGCTAAGTTAAAATAAAACCCATATTCACGAGGCTTTATGTACACTGTCTCAGTCTTTTTTTTTTTTTCTTTTACATAATCAGGTAAATAATTTAGATTAACGTGTATTTTATTGGAGCTCTGGCCAGGACAGCAGCACCACTTTGATCCAGGACAAACATTACCACCAGACAAATAATATGAAAAAGTAAAGTGTGAAACTTTGATGCAGCTTTATTTCTGCACTGAAGCTCAAGTCCATCTTACCATGATCTCATGACACATATTTCACTAAAACTGGTATTGCTAGAACTTTGCATGGTCCCAGTTTAATTGAATCTCCACAGATTGATCGAGGCAGCATTACATCCGTGTAGGTGGCCATAGAGAATGTGTCTCCAGATGGAGAATCCAGAGGGTGTCATTTCACAGCTCGGAGTACATTAAACACATTTCATACATGGCTTTATCTCAGCTGCATTGTTGCCCATGAAACAGCCCTTCCTAACACGGTGTTGGCTTTTCTGCTCAGCCTTACATGTAAATTTATGCAAAGTATATGTGTGCTATCTCTGTTTCCATGCCACTCTCTGACACACTCGGCGTCTGTTGTTAGAACTGACTTTGTTTATCTTCTCCCCTCCGTAGCCACCAGCCAAATACCTCCTACCCGAGATGAAAATATCTGACTATGGCAGGAAGTGTGTTGTGATTGACTTGGATGAAACCCTCGTTCACAGCTCATTTAAGGTAACCGTTTCAACTCGCGGTTTATTTTCTGCTTTCAGTTTTATGTTTCAACACTGTTGTTTTTCACTCACAGCATTAAAATATTTATACACAACTTGAAGCAGTCTCTTACTATATTATCATTATGGTTCCAAAATTATGCCTTTTTCAACACCAAGTGTGAATTTTTTTACATTACTTTACCGTGGAAATCTTTAGTTTTATTTTCCAGCTCATTTTTCTACTCTGAAAGCAGTTTGGTAACATTAAAATATGGCTTGTTTACTACATCTTAAAGCTACTGGATAATATAGCATTTAAAATGTGTTACACCTGTTTGCTGCATGAACTGATGGTGAAGAAATATTCTCTGTATGTATTGAAATTTCACATCGAACAATACCAGGCATTTTTGATACAGTTCTGTAAAAGTATCCTTGTTCATTACCCAGCCCATGTGTTGGTGTTCTGTGTCTGGCTTTGATTTGTGTTTATTTGTACAGGGACAGTGCACATTCATTAATAATACTGTAGTTGTGCCAGTGTTTGCCAAATGGATCATTTTCATCTGTTGTCCCTTTTCCAGATGTTAAATTAGGCAGTGAACAACAAAACAACATTTAAAGTTGGCACACAGAAAGCAGACAGAACATATTAAAACCCCAGTGGACAACGCAGACGGTTAATCTACAACAGTATTAAACAGACACATTTTAAAAGGAATCGGGCAATGAAGAACAATCTGCGTAGTTTGCATGTCATATTGTGTCCATTGTTTCACGTTAATTTTACTTCAACGTTGTTAATTAACATTTTTTGCATAGTATTTCTACTCTATCTGTTGCAGTTTGTGTAAAACATACTGTAAATCTGTCTTCTCTCTGTCCAGGGTCTACTCTGCCAGTAGCTTGCAGCATATTATCGTTGTTTTCAATACATCATGTGTGTGGATAAAGCAGGTTGTGGAGGAAGAACTGGGGCAATATTCTAGGACAATAAGACTTAGAAATAAAAGCATAAGAGTAACCGGAAAACTGCTTATCTTGAGCTTTAAAAACAATGTCTGGAATGTTGCATCAGAGTATTTTGATATCTTCTTCTCCATTTCCTAGTTACACCTCTCATTTTTGTCCTCCTCATTCTCCCTCTGTCCATTTCCTGTTCTTAGTATGACCGCCCCGTTGTCTGTTCTGTTTGATTATTAGCTGGAGAACAACATAACGTTCACTTCACTCTGCCAGAGATTTTTGACAATCTGTAAATCGCAGAAGTCTAGTGTTCCTAGGAGGACATCTGCTGGCCAGTGGTGGTACTACACTCAACACCTGCTCTGTTTTTCTTCCACAGCCCATTAGCAATGCTGATTTTATTGTCCCAGTGGAGATCGATGGTACTGTTCATCAGGTACGTTGCACAAAAAATGAACCCACTGATATTTATATTAGTGAAAGGAAGCTGCATCATTTTGTTCCTGAGTGAAGAGTCCCGATGAGAGAGGCTGTGATCCAGTTCAAGTAATCCAGGATAGGCTGTGTGTATCCTGGTTGGCCTATTCATGATTACTTGCACTGGGTGGCAGCCACTGTGATCCCTGAAGATCTGCAACGTTTTTGTTCTTAACTGTTGAACTCTCTTACACTCTTTCTGTTTTGTTGATGTGCTTGTTTTTTTTTCTCTAACCTGGTATTAAACATCCTACAGGTGTATGTGCTGAAAAGACCCCACGTAGATGAGTTTCTTCAAAAGATGGGAGAGCTCTTTGAATGTGTGCTCTTCACAGCCAGTCTCGCCAAGGTGGGTTAAGATCCCAACATACTTTTACTTAATGTTCAACCCATAAACACCCAGTGCTACTTTTGTGGCAGTTCCTAAATAATTTTTTCCTCTATATTTACCCTTCAATTATTTATCACCATTTATTATTATATTATCTACTGTATTTTGGTTTTTTTTTCCTGCAAAAATCAGGTATTTTCCAAAATATTATTTACTGATCATGCAGATGTTCATTAAAGTTGAGGGTTATTATATCCAAAACAGAGAAAACTGAGAAAATAATGACTTTTCTCAACTACGTATATCATTAACTGAATATAAAACAAGTGCCATCAATCAAACTACATGGGTTTTACCGGCGAATCAGTCTTTCCATAGCTGACTGTGTTTCCACGGTCACCACGAAGCCTCTGAACGTCCAAATGAGTCATATCTGATGACCATGATTAATGTGACTCACTGCATTTTACACCAATTATTTACTTGTATTGATATGATTAGTGGATCAACAGGTATTAAACATTTTAGATCAGTAGATGAAGTTGGCCTCCAGTGGCTGTTTGGGTCTTTATGGGTTAATCTGGTTTCAACACAGAATAAAGTATAGAGATGTTTCAATGCTCTGTGCTATAATCATCTGAATTTTTACACGTCCTCTGCTGTCCATCTGTGTCTTTTGCATCTTAGCCAATAATACGTGGGTAAGTTTATGAATGAAGGCGTAGTGAGTGTTGAGGTAAAAGCTAGTTAGTGGTGCTTGTTGTGTCATAGAGTAGTATCTCCTGAGGTGTCCTCCCTTTCAGTACACAGACAAGGGTGACCTGCTTGGCTTTTACTAGCATGTCAACGAGTTTGTCCTGGAGCAGCACTAGAGACCAGAGTATCTTTCCAACGTCCAACAATCAGAAATGCTTTGTATGGGTAGTTAAATGCTGTTGGTCTGTGTAGCTGTGTAACGCCGCTCTGTGATTGGACAGTATGCAGACCCCGTGGCGGATCTGCTGGACCAGTGGGGCGTGTTCCGAGCGCGACTCTTCCGAGAATCCTGCGTTTTTCACAGAGGCAACTACGTCAAAGACCTCAGCCGGCTGGGACGAGAGCTCAACAATGTCATCATCGTCGACAATTCACCCGCCTCCTACATTTTCCACCCAGAAAACGCTGTAAGTGACAGATGATTACACGTCTTTAGCTCCTCTTCATATGCCTTAACTGTCATTTTCATGTGACTGTAAGATGAGTTTCTAGAAAGAGGAATAATCTAGGCCACAGGTGTCAAACATACAGCCCGTTTGGGGGTGGTGGTAGTAACAATGTTTTTCTTGCTGGTTCGGCATCAGGAAAGAATTTATTTTACCAAAACAAAACTAAAAGTTAAGCATCTTGCTGCGATCAGCGTCTGTTAGAAATGTAAATATGTTGTACATCTAACATGACAGAAGAGGAGTCTACAGTATTTAATGAACAGCTGTTTGAACACAGTGGAATTACTCTAAAGCTGTTGTCACATATATTTCCACTGAATATGTGTCAAAACACGATGCTGCATATGAAGAGTATCAGTCAACCACCAGGCTGCTGCAGTGACAGGGATCTGTCAAAGGGATTTTGGTCGAATTATCGGATTTGCAGAGAAAATTGAAAATCACCGTGTTTCCACCGCGCCTGATACCGGAGCGCACATTAAACTAAACAGTGAAAACACTGGAACAGCAGGTGGAGTTTTAGTCAAACAATAAAATCAGAGGCTTTACAACGTGTCAATACACAGAATATCAGCTGACTGACGGATCACATTTACAACCGGCTGCTGCTGCGTTCTCTGGTTTCACTTCCTCAGTTGGGCGTAGATCCAGCTGCCGCAGATGTGAGACGTAACAACACGGTGATTCGGAAGTTTTCATTTCAGTGCAGGAAAAAGTTTTCATCCTCAGGTTTGGGATTTAGTTTCAAATGACTTTTACAGCTGTACCAAACAGACTTTTCAAGTTCTGAGGCTGTTTATTAACACATGATCCTGCAGCTGAAATAGTTTCATTTTATTGCTGCCTGAACGCCGGTGGGTGAGTCTCAGGTTCCTCCTCCAGGAAATATGGAGCATCACACGCTTAGGACTTTAAATGTATGGGGTCATTTAAATCCAAGCTAAGAGCCGGTGTCTGTCCGTCCGTCTGTCCAGGTCCCGGTCCAGTCCTGGTTTGACGACATGAATGACACGGAGCTCCTGGACCTGCTGCCTTTCTTTGAGGGACTCAGCAAAGAAGAGGAGGTTTACGGAGTCCTGCAGAATCTGAGAAGCAGGTAGCAGGACACGCCGCGGTGCCGCCCGTGCTCTCCATCCTCCTCTCCTCCTCCTCCTCACTGTCCATCTCTGCCCCCCCCACCTCCACACCTCTCAGACTCAGGCGGATCCTCCCACTCGCGCCCCTCTTGTCTCTGCCCCAAGGGGACGCCTCGGAGCCTCACTGTGGAAACCCTGACGTAACCCGTCTCTGCTCTCATCTCCCGGTGACCGGCGTCTGCCTTCTGAGTGCCATCAGAAAAAATACAAACACTTAATATCCCCGGAGCACTGTGTATCACTAAAACCACACCAGAAAGTGTACAGAGCGTCCGAAGTTGGTAATACTGGGAGGAAAATGCTAAGAGGAATGAACTCTGGTTTTTATTTTCAAACCTACAGACAAAGTTTTACTATTCGGTGAAGTGCTTATTTTAAAACCAAAAAAAAAAAAAAAAGAAAGAAAAAAACAACTTTTGTCTGAAACTTCTTTTGTGGTACCACACAAAAGTCTGAAAAGATTTTGTCCTCATATTGTTGCTATGCAGGCAGTTTCTGGTGGTAGAAAGGACTGTGATTCTCTTTTCTTACTGAATGAAGTGCCTTGTGTGAATGTTGTTTATATGGGGAGAGGTTTTGTACATGGCATATTTCCAGAGTACTTCAGTCTTTTCACAGACAATATGCTTTAAAGTGGACACAGAAGTATCTTTATATAAAGTTTGACTTTAGTTTTTTGATCATCAAACGCTGGGTAAACGTCTCCATAGTATTCTTTTCTTTCTCCCCAGTTAACTCGTGCCATTATATAGATGTGACTTTGTTTCTCTCTGCTTTCATTATTGGTAGGAATACTGAATTTTATTTGATTTAGGAAAAGGAGTACGTTTGCAATTGTGAACCTTACGGCCCACCTGAAAGTAGTTCTTTACATCTCATAGTTGGAATCTGAAAACTCAGATAAAACTGTGCCATTTATTCTTCTATCGCTGACATTACTCACTCTTTATTCTTTGTATTATTTGCCAAATAAGGAAATTATTTTTAACAGGCTTCATATCTTTAACAGGGGTTCAGTTATAAGTGTTAAACCATTAGTTTTAATGTAACAGAATAGGTTTTCTTCTTTTGACAGATAGATGTCAGTTTCATTTGTATGTCTTTAATGCTATGAAGTCTTTTTTTGTCGTCGTCATGCTTACCGAACGGCCATCTACCAGCCGTTAGCGGATTCTTTTTTGTTGTTTCAGCACACTGACTTTGTGGTGCAGCTTCACATGGGATGGTCTGTCTCCTAAATTGTACAGTTGCAAAGGTATCCCTTTGTTTTTTTTATGGTCTGAGATCTAACATTAAACAGGTCGAGTGCCATGTTTTAATTTTTCATGAGGTTTAGCATCTTTTAGGACATGTAGGTTAGTGACGGATGGAGTCTGGATGGTGTTGTAAACCACATGTGGAAGTCCTGCTGTTTTTTTTTTTTTTTTTTTAAACGCCCAGCCTCATCCAGCTTTGGTGTAAAGTAGAAGGAAAAAAAACAAACTCAAAACAGCGAGGACGTGTGTGGCGTTTACTGTCCCAGACTTTTTAACTGCTCTTCACCTCAGTGCCTGTTTGAGAGGAGCCACACAAACTGAATGCTGCAACATTAGCTACCATGGCAATAACCTTTTTTCTTTTTTGTTTTTTTTTTTTCTTGGGGAGGGTCTGGAGCACTTTGGATGAAAACCCTTGAACGTTCATTACCAGTCACATTTTACCCACTAACCCGGTCCTTTGTAGAATATTTTTGCTGAACTTGAATGTTGCTCTACTTCAACACCAGAGTCCGTACTTTGCCACTGTTATCAGCTGTTGTTGTGGAAGGAAGTAAAAATAATAATGATATTAATACAATAAAAGTACACCTTCCATGCAGACAGATGGGTGCTTAGTCCTGGCCCGGCTCCAAACACAACCCAGAACACTACTGGGACACCGCGAAAGGACTGTGAACAACCTCACCCCGGCACTGACGCCTTACTGCCGCACAGGCACAAAGCAATGTTCCCTCATCAATTCCAACATCACAGCTCCGTGTGCTTTGTTTTTTTCCCTAGTATTTCCTCACACAGCTCGGCCCGTATGTGTAGATCATATACAGGCCCAGCGGCGTAACATTGTGAAACAATAAAATGAAGCAATGAAGCGTGAAAAAGCTCTGTGGTGCCATGTAGGGATCTGTACGCCCAACAAACCTCCTCTGCTTTGTTGCTTGGTTTACGGGTCATGATGTTAGATTTAGAAGACCTACACTACGTCACAATTCCCGGCTGCTGCTCCTTCAGGATTTTTTTTCCCCTTTTTGCATTAGAAAATGTTGGTAGTGAGTGGTTGGCTCATGATGATGGTTTCAGTGCAATGTCTTTTTTTTTTTTTTACTATAACGTGTTTAGTCGACTCTTCTCAACCTCTGTCGTTTGTATCATATTTTTCTACCTACATTTTTGTCAGTATTTGGTTTGAAGCGCATTTTCCATCATATCCAGCTTCTGTTCTGTTCTGTTCCCTCCTGTTGTCTCTCTCTCTCTCTCTCTCTCTCTCTCTTGCCTTTGGTAAAAAAAAAAAAAATTAAATAAATAAAAAATTCTCAGTCAGGTCTCGTCCAATGAGAGGACGCGTTATTTGTGCACGGCAGCACGTTCATTTGTAGTTTATTTCACCTCATTATCACACATGCGTCGTTTTCTATTGATTTAACACCAAAGTTCTATAACACTTGAGTTGAAATCACTGTGCTTTTCTTTTTGGTCAGGTTCACTTTCTTTCTTTCTTTTTTTTTCCTCCTAAAACACTTGTCAGTTCGTGTTGGCTTACGTTTGAGTGTTGGCAGCATGTAGTCATCCTGAGCATCAGTTTTTTTTTTTTTGTCTTTCCATAATAAAAGGCTTCATTTAAGCTCTTTTGTCATGCCTTTTTTGTTCTTTCCTTTATTTTCAGTTTTCTGATGAATTAAGGCCAAAGATCACCACTGACTGACTTTCCACTGTCTCTGTACCCGACGTGGTCTCGGAAAAGTCACGAGAGAGAATGTTTCAGTAGATTTTACAGGGACAATATTCAGTTGTTGCCATATTTCCTTCCAGACATGTCACAATAAAGCACATTTTTATCAAAACCTCTAATGCTTGTCTTAGCTCAGGTGTTTTGTTTTTTTTGTTTTTTTTTCATGTCTTTGACACTTTATTGGCCAAAACTGTCACAAAGTCACATTCGATGTGCATTAATCCTAAATCGGGTGTCAAACATATGGTCCGCGGTCCAAATCCAGTTCACCAAAGGGTCCAGTAAGGCCCGTGGGACAAAATTGTAAAACGCAAAAATTGCACTGAAGGTGGTGTAAAAATCATTTCAGATCCGGGGCCACATACAGACCATTTCAATCTCACGTGGGTCAGACTAGTAAAATACCACCACAATAACCTGTAAATAATGACAACTCCAAAATCTTTGTCTTTTAGTGCGAAAAAAAAGGAAAATTACATGAAAATATTTACATTTACAAACTGTCCTTTGACAAAAATGTGAATGAATGTGTCCAAGCTGAAATGTCTTAAGAGAATTAAGGGCAATTTTAACAATATTCTACCTGTTCGTAAATGTTTTGTGTATTTCCACAAACACATCCACAAGTTGTAATGCACATATGAATATACTAACCTGAGGCATAATACTGTTAAAATTGCACTTATTTTTCTTAAGAAATTTCAGGCTGTTTATGTTATTCACATTTTTTAAAGGGCAGTTTGTAGATGTAGACATTTTCATAAGATAATGAAACTTTTTTCACTCTACAGCATAGAGAACAGTTTGGATTTGTCATTATTTTATTTGTTATATGATGTTACTGGTCCCTGAGCGATTCCAGATCAGCCTGAACTAAAATCACCCCTGTCCTGAAGCATTCATTGGATCTGTTTGTCACCTTACCAACCCAACCTTGTTTTGATTACACTGGTAGTTTGTGTACAAAGGGTGTGTCCTTACAAAGTTCGCCTGATAATTATCTGTTACTGGGGTTGTGTTTGTTACCGTGTCTGTTGGGACGATTACGCAAAAACTACTGCACCGATTTTCATCCAACTGGGGGAAAAGATCAGCCCCGTAAACACTGACGCAGGTCATAAAGGGCTGGATACTGTCATTTTTTATTCCTAATGTTATAAGCTCTGTTTTTAGACTTGTGGAAACCTCATAATAATGTGTAGAAATTATGAAAATACTATGCACAGGGTTCCTACAGGTTAAATTTAAGACTTTTTAAGACTTAGAACAGAATTTAATGCCTATTTTATGGTCACACTGGCAAAAAGTTGTTGTTCCGAATCATTTCTCCCCAGGGGCTGCAAAGTTAGCGATAATTGGTTCCTAATTTCAGTATAAATTATCAGGTCGAAGCAGGTGGAACTGAGTCGACTAAGCTTAGACATTTAACAGACACAATTAAACACAATACATCCAACAAGTTTATGGAAACATAACTTAAGACCTACCATATCAAATTTAATACCTTTTAAAGACTTTTTTTAAGGTATTAAATACAGATTTGTAAATTTAAGACCCCCAGCAGGTACCTTATATGCAAGATGTACCAAATAGGAGCAAAGAACTAAAGAGCATTCAAACCAGTGAAAGAAAAAGAAGAGGCAGTGACACGTGCTCATGTGTTAAACTTTCATCTTCATCTTGATTTACAAAAAGATAAAGAAGGAGTTACATGAAAAAATGAATCATACTCGAATAAAATTAAAGAATAAAACAAAGTACATTGTGTCGGCTTATGTTGATCCAGAACTCATTAAAAAGGGCCTTAAATAGACGATACATTAAAAAGAGCAGAGATGAGGGACATAAACTCTAAATCAAAAAAAAAAAAAAAAAAAAGGTTTTCAGATGCCACCATAGTCTAGTGCAACTCATACAAACCAGCTGACAGTTTGTATCATGTCCCTGCAGTGTGGTTCAGATGGATTAAAACGTCTAAAATTAAAAAAAACAAAACCATAGTGTTTATGTACAGTATCTGCACGTGCGAACCCACTTCCCCTGAACGACTAAACCCGGTGCAGACGATGTGACGCCTGTTGTCCCTTGAGAAAAGTGTTTGACTTGTACCTGCTCCAACTGCTGAACATAAGCCACAACGTTAATCATGAACTAGAACTGTAGAGAAAAATGGATAAAAAAAATAAAAATAAAAAAAAGCACAGCTGGGTTGGGTGGCGTTCTACTCGGCGTCGAGGAGCATGATGTGTATGAAGAGTCCGGCCGAGGGGAGGCGGTCTCCGTTCTTATTGAACAGAGGGACATGTCTGTATCCTGTGGAAAAGCGACAAACAGAACATGAGCAGCTCTTTGTGCAGTGAGTCCAGTTCTTTGTGCTGCATCTGATGTCCAATAGAACCCCCCTGTGTTCACTGAATAAACAGAGCCCACACACTGGGTCACAGCACATTCAATCTAAGAGATTTTAACCCTTAAAGACCCAGACATCCATCACCCACCAAAAGCCCTGATCTAAACTGGTTCATACCTGTCGATCCACTAATCCTATTAATACATGTAAATAACTGGTGTAAAATACAGTTTGTCCTCTTTTCAGATATGACCCATTTGGACGTTCAGAGGCTCCGTAGTTACCGTGGAAACACTGTCATCTACTACAACATTGATTCACCAGTAAAACCCATGGAGTTGGATCAATGACAGTGGATGGACACACTGGGTTTTACTGGTGAATCAATGTCACTTTTTCTGCAGTTTTCTCTGTTTTTGATATAATAACCATCAACTTTAATCTGAACTTTTATGAACATCTACATGATCAGTGAATTAAATATTGGAAAATATGTGATTTATACTGATAAAATACAAAATACAGAGCATAATATTAGAAATAAATGGTGATAAATCACTTAAGAAAGGTTAGTTCCCAAATGATGTTTTCTCTATATCTGACATATGCTGGATCTTTATGGGTTAAGGATTCAAGGACATCCTGGAAAAACATTTTGACATCTCATTTTCCACACCTGGAGAAGTCATGAAATAAGTCAAGGTTAATGAGCAAATTCGTCCAACATTTTAGAAAGAGTTACAGAATTTAAGATGGAACTCCTCACATTCTGTCAAAAACCACAGTTCATAAATAGAATAAGTCATAGATGTTCCCTATTTGATCCAACTGTAAATCCACACTTTATAGTTGGGATTAGAGGGAACACCAACAACCCTTAAAGGTTTCTTATTTCACAAAATCGTTCCCATCTCTGGAAATTGTCAGCAATGAAATTCACAAAATAACATCCTAAAACTGATGATACGCAAAGACACATAACAGAAATATATTATTCGCATATTTTGAGGGTTTTATTGTGAGAGTTTATGGAGGCTTAGGTACCGGGTGGCTTTCTGTTGTCATTATTTGATGAAAAACGATGCATTTTATATGATTTGGATCTATTGGAATCCTGAAAAAGAGGATTTTTAGTTTTTCTGAGTGACTGAAGTGCAGATAAAAATAACTGACAACTTTGCAATTTAATTTTCCTGCAACAATTACCTCATGCTCATGTCCTTAAAGGTTGAAACAGTCCAGAAGCTGTGACCAGTTCTGTAGTAGAGGACTGGTGTGTTTGGTGTAAAAACCATGTATGGATAAAAAAAACCAGCTCCTTATTCTGCGTCAGTGAACCAACACATCCTCTGTGTTCACTGAATAAACAGAGCCCACAGCTGAGAAAAGACGCCCCTGAACGCTCAACTCACCCATTTTTATGCTGTTGAGTGGGAGTGTGTACTGCGCCACAAACTCGTTGTCAGACGTGGAGTCGTGGTCTTCGATCAGGAAGCGCAGCAGCGCCAGCTCTGGGACGTACACGTCGAACTGGAAGTTTTCATTCCACGAGGGGTTAAAACCTACAAACGCACCAGAGGACAAGGCCTTACTCAGTCGTCTTAACGTATTATGGATGTTCTGCACCATTTATTTCTGATGCTCAGTGCAGTCCAGGCAGAGTTCAGTGACACGTTAACCAGCCTCTTCGACTTGTGCACGTTTCGGTTTGCATTGATACAGAGCTACTGTACCTGCATTATTCCCATCAGGTTTCTGTAACGTGTATTCAGAATTCAACAACAATGCAGCATGTGCGTTTCCAGTGTTAGAACGCTGAGGTACCGTTGTTTTCAATGGGATTGGTTTCCTTCTCGGCCACATCTGCAGGAACTCCATAAACCTGCACTTTAATCACAGGATCCACGATGGAGGATTTCTTATTGTTGACTTTGGGGAGCTGCTGAGCAGATATAATCTGGTGACAGATCCAAACAGTTTATGGTCATTTACAAGAAGAGCTGATATGAAGATCAGAGTTATTGTAATGTTCCTAGACTAGACTAGATAAGACTAGACTAGACTAGATAAGACTAGACTAGCTGTCTCATACAGTGCATGTGTCTTTTTTTTGTTTGTTTTTTTTTTGTCCTGTCTGTGTCAGTGTATCTGTCTGTTTGTTTTTTGTTTTATTGTGTCTGTCTGTTGTCTCTGGCCCTGTTGTCGTGGGTCGGTGAGGTCGTCTTGTTTTGCAAGTATGTAACTGTATTACTGTCCTATGAAAAATCCAAAATAAAATATTTTTTAAAAAAAGATATGACTAGACTAGACTAGATAAGACTAGACTAGACTTTACTGATCCCACAACAGGCAGTTTCACTAGTTAAGGCAGCAGCATGATAAAGTGCAGGAAAATCCAAATGCATAAAGGTAGTGCAAAAAAAAACAAACAATACAAAAAATAACAACAGTATTAAAGTAATAAAACTACAGACTATACACATATTTATATAAGGAGTCAAACTGCAGTATGGACAGATAATGTGCACTAGTAAAACTAACTAAAACGTACACTGGAACCTTAATGCAGAATAATGCAGACGCCTACAGTCCTCCTGCTGACGACGCAGTGAAACCCACCATGACATGGAGCGTCTTGTGCTTCAGCCAGTCTCCTCGGGTCAGCGTGATGGGGTCGAACTCGGTCGCCGCCTCCCTCATGTAGGCCGGCTTCAGGATGTAGCCGCTCTTCCCGTTGACCAGGAATCGGCCCTGGTTCACGTCCATTTCTGCGCAGTTCGTCTGGAAGTTTAAGGCCACTGAGGAGGGAAAGGAAACACGCTGTAACAAACACACAAACCGCCCGACTCTGGTTTCTAATTTCCTTCCTGCTGGTGTCTGCGTTTTGTACCGATCTGGCAGCCGGCGTTCCACAGGGGCACGGGGCTGTAGTTGGAGGAGTCGGTCCTGGACCCCGCTGGGTAGATGCGACTCAGCTTGTCAATGTTGTGACGGATGTATGCGTTGGCTGCGGAGAACACGCCGGGTACAAGAAGAAGGTTACCAAACTGACAGTACATCCTGATAAACAGAGGGTGAAGCTGTGATCTGCTCCTCACCAGACTCCTCTGCCAGGTTTTCGGCCTTTTTCTCCTTGAAGGACGACATCTCATAGAAGCTCAGGTTCTGCCGGGCGTCTTCAAACCCGTGGAAGTGGACGCTCTTACAGTAGATCACCATGTCAGACAGCTCCTTGGCCAGTTTCAGCTTCTTTTTCTTCTGCACATTCAGTGACAATTGAAAGACATTTTTATACCTCTATCCCATCATGTTAAAACGTTTACTTTTCAGTACCTGTTATGCAATACACTGTTTTTCTGACACTTTCCACTTTGCAGAAGAGGTGATTTTTGGCTGCATTTCATATTAATCCTAATCCATTTCTTTATCAGGATTCCAATGGTAATTAAAAAAAAAAAAACTGGCAAAGTTATGCAATTAAGTTAAATCACTGAAGGTTTTATATAAAAGTCTCAGACAAGGTTAAAAAAAAAAAACAAAACTAAAATAACATGGATGAACTCCTGCCATGTGATGTGCTGCCTCTAAGCCCAAAGTTCACTTCTTTGTTTATTTTAATATTCATTAATATAATATGGCTGTGTTTCAGCACTTTGAATCACTCATCTGATGTGCTGTTGTCTGATCTCGGTTACTGCAGGTGTGTGTTTAACACAAGTTAAACATATAAAATAGCTCTAATATAAACAGTTTGTATTCACTAATATGCAAGAGATTTTTTATTTTTCAATGGCAAAGGCAGTGTTGTGCCTCGCAGTAATTTAACATCAAAATGAGGCATCACTATAGTTACAAATATCATTGAAAGTAAGGCCTGGGCCACTATTAGAGGAAATATGGTAATTAAAGGGTACATTTTTCTACTATCCTGATACAAAAATTGACAGTAAATCCACATATTAAAGCTGATATAATCCCCTCAAGAGAATTCACAATTTGTTCACACTTCTCACTCCAATGTGTTTGTACCACTGAATATGGGAAAATAATATGTGATGAAATTCACAATATTATGAGAGGAAACTGGTCAGATTTAGACGATGTATAAAGAAAGAGGCGACTCTGGGCGTATGTGTCATTTCTATACTTAAGTTAATAAGTGGTTTTCTAAGAGCTGAAATCGTGTAGTTAACAGTTTTTCTAACAGTTTAATAGAAGTGAAAATGAAAATAACTGTAATAATTAGAGTATAACGCATGGTGCTGTTTAGTTTTAATATGATTAACTCCACCTGTTTCTGTACTTAAAGGTGGTGAACAGTTGGGAAACTTTTATTAATGGGCCTTGAAAAGTCTTAAAACTTTGTGTGTAAAATATGAGGAACCCTGTTTATATTAGTGTTGCATATTTATATATAAAGACTGATTTAGTGTTAATACATTCCTTCATTCTGAACCCAGAGGAATTCCAAAAGTGGTCCACCTCGACTCCATATGGTTCATAAAATAACTGTGTGTTAATGGCTGCTCACTTTGCTCTGCTCTTCCTCCTTCTGCTCATCCTCTTCCTCGTCGTTGGACTCTTCCTCCTCTGTTACGTCAGTGTCCTCGGCAGCTTCAGCTTCGGCAGCGAAGCACGTCTCCAGTTTGTTCAACCTCTTCCCTTTGATGAGGAACTTCCCTTTAAGCTCCTACAGTGTGGACCACACATTTCAGTTTCAGACCCAGGACCAGGAACAGAAGAAGAGCTGCCGATTAAGTGGAACCCACCTCTGGAGATGGGAAGTTTGTGGGCATGCCGTCGCCCAGCGGCGTGGTGACGAGGGCGCTGCCCAGGATGGAGCTCATGTGTTGGGCCATGACTTCCTGCTGCTTGACGCTGCAGTGGTTCTCTAGAGACAGGATCACCGGGTAGTCGGAGGTCTGGGAGGAGCACATGCTCATTATAACCACATCATTTTAATAACAATTTTATTTATTTTTTTCCCTTTTTGTTGTATAGATAATTTCTTTCCTGCTACTTTTTATTATACTTGAAAGGACAAAGACGATGCGGGCTTTGACTTCAAGACGACAACTGCAGGAACATCATTAAATTACCTTTTATTTATTTATTAACGTCAGCACTATGAAGAAAATATCAACGCCACTCATAAACGTACCTTAAACGCGTACTCTTTAATGGCTTTGATGGCGTCCTTGAAGAGGATCTTGGAGGTGAGGGTGTAGCCGTGGTAGATCACCGGTTCGTCGTCTGATCCGTCCCAACAGTCCAGTTCCACACAGCGGCAGCCCTTCAGCAAAGCCCTGACAGAGACGCAGCGTTAGCAAACAGACGAACAGCATCAGCATAGGAATATACGCACGCCAAAGAGCGCCTGAAATGCAAGAAATCTATCAAATAAATTATAAAATCAATAGTCTTCATAAATAATGTTATTAGTCCTAGTAAACGCCACGCAAAGTTTCAGTTTCATATCTTCATTAGTTTTTTGTGACACTGGTTTTACTGTAAAAACAAGTCCAGAAAATGATGCTGAGATCAGGTCATTCCTTTTGACTTTAGATACATGAACATTTGAGGAGTTGTTCTAAGATGTAACATCTATGATCTACATGTATATAATATCTTAGACTTCTGTATTTGCCAAATTACAGCTCAGTGTAAAATTAAAAAATATATACTACTACTACTACTACTACTAATAATAATAATTATAATAATAATAATTTGTGCATCAGTCACTTCATCCAGGTGTATCTCCACACTGAAGGACATCAGATCTTATTTAATATTTATTTCTCATGTTGTAGCACTAATGTAAAGACCCTCTGGTTTATGGGGCTTTAAAAAATTTTAAAAAATATTTCACAACTACATTTCAAAAGATAACCATAAAATAAATAGATAAATAAATAAATAATTAAATCACAGAACCTTTGACTGATCAGATGAAGCCCTAGACTGTCAGATGCTCTCAGATTAATTAATAATGTGGCTAATGTGACGTTAGCTTTCATTACGGCTGATAAAGCAGAGAAGAGCGACAAGAGAAGAGCTTATGATAACAAAGCCCAGTGTCTTTAATATAATGCAGCGTTCAGGAGAGATGACGGGTTATATACACAGGTTATGACACGTCGTGGAAACTTCCAGAGGGAAAAAATAAAATTACAGGGGGCAGGGAAATTAACAGCTGCTGTTCAGTGTTTAGTGTCTGTGTTGTCATATTGATGTCTTCACAGACCCGGCCCAAAACCGGTCTGCCGAGCGGTTCAATTCAGCCTCTGGGACGACTTTGTGAAATGCAAAAGTTACACAGAGATATTAACAATCAAAGGTGTCAGAATCATTTTAGTCCGGGGGCTACATACAGTAAATACTATCATAATAGCCTATAGATGATGACAACTCCAATTTTTTCTGTTTGTTTTAGTGTAAAACAGTAAAATTTTCTGAAAATGTTTACCTTTAAAAACTATCCTTTGACAAAAATGTGAATAAATGTGTCCAACCTGAAATGTCTTAAGAGAATTAAGTGCAATTTTAACAATCTTCTGCCTGTTCGTAAATGTTTTGTGTATTTCCACAAACACATCCACTGTGTTACAAGTTGTAATGCACATATGTATATAAAGAGCTGAGGCATAATACTGTTAAAACTGCACTTATTTTTCTTAAGAAATTTCAGGTTGTTTATGTTATTCACATTTTTTAAAGGATAGTTTGTAGACGTGGACATTTTCATAAGATAATTTAACTTTTTCCACTCTACAGCTCAAAAATATGAATAAGCTGAACAAATATGAACAAAATAGGTGGAATTTTACCAATATTCTGCCTGTTACTAAATGTGTTGTATCTTTGTCGATCCACTGTGATCTGTGAGTTGTAATGTAAATGTGTAAATGATAAGCTGCACTTGTTTTTCTTAAGAAATTTCAGGTTGTTCTTATTCACTTTTTTTTTTAAAGGACAGTTTGCAGAAGTAAACATTTTCATAATGTAATTTTCCTTTTTTTCCACTCTCAAACAAAAGGTTTGGAGTCTACCGTCTGGTACCTGATGTAAGCCTCGGTGCTGCTGGGCCCTTTGAGCTGATCCTCCATGAGGTAGGTGTTGTGTGAGGAGGAGATGAAGTAGTGGTTGAGGGGCTGACCCATGTCCTGGTACACATCCTTATGGTCCGGGTTCAGGATTAAAGCCTCTGGATGGTGCAGGTAAATGAGGAAGCCGTCTTTGGACAGGAGCTTCTTCTCCTTGACTGAAAGTTGAAGAGAAAGGCAGCGGACGTGAAGGCGGACACACACTGAAGACGTGTTCACGGGTCAAAGGAGGACGAGCATCTGACCTTTTTCATCTGGCTCATGACTCTCAATAATCTTGTGAGCGTCAGTCAGCGAGGCTTTCTCCCTCTGTTCCTTCATCAGGAACTCCACCAGGTTTTCTGGACTCATGTAGCCGGTGGTTTTCGCGTACTCCCCATAGATGACGTCGATTTCCTCCCGGTGGGTCAGCAGGTCGTAGAAGTGTTCGATCTCCGCTCCGGCCAGGTATCCGCTGTTTGACTTGTCACACTTCTGTACAACAGAAATGCAAAGTTAAAGCGTTTCAAGACGTGTCGGCTGCTGCGGGCTTAATGCTCAAAGCTGAAAGCAGACCGACACCTTGAAGAGCATGTCTGCGTAGTCGTCGTCCACTTCGATGTTGATCAGACGCATGAAGTTCTTCACCTCCGACTGGCTCAGCTTTTCGTCTTTGTTCTTGTCGGCTTTCCTCATGCAGCTGAAGATCCAGCTGAGGTGTGTTAGATGAAAGGAAGCACAACTGGGACCAGAGCCACAGACTCAGCGGTGTCAAACATACGGCCATCAAACTGAAATGTAAACATTACACTGAAGATATGAACAACCAAGGATTTTTCATAATGTGTAGCTACTAAAAAAAACAAAAAAGACAAATCTTTAATCTCACTCATTTGTGTGACCGATGAAAGAAAAAAAAAAGTTTATGAGTTAAGTTTTACTCAGTTGTTACTTTGGTTTATCGGAAAATCTGAAGAACTGTGTGGGCTTACAGACTAATTCAACAGTGTTTAGACCTGCTGCTATTACTACATAATCATTTTATCACATGTATTCAAGCTGACAGCAAGTAGTTTGCACAATCGTGATAATCATCTCCATTCAGTGCTATAAAATTAGAACCCTTGGAGGGCCGGGTTTGGCCCACGGGCCGCATGTTTGACACCTGTGCTCTAAGCCAGTCAGCTGACAGTGTCCCCACGCTGACATAAAGGATACTGCTCTGCCTTCTCCTGGGTGTTGAGGTTGTTCAGGTTGGACATGAGCTTCTGCAGACTGTTCACCCACTGCTTGGCCTCCTCCTCTGAGCTGGCCATGAGGTCCAGGTTCTTGCGGCGGTTCTTGAACATGATGGAGAAGCACCGGTTCTCCACGTGCTCCTCCGTGTACTTCCTCAAACCCTCCGACTGACGACCCAGTCGCAACGCAGACACGTCATCCAAGGAAACTGAACACAGGAGAAGCTCTTAGATACGTCCTCTAATGGGGACGTTTCCTGCTGCAGGGACTCTAGTTATGCAGGCCAGTGTTTACTGATTAACAGTTTTTAGGGAATAAAACATCCTGGACCAGCCTCCTTTGTAAATAAATGTAAGCTGTTTGTACCTACTGACATCCACACACTTTCTTTAGTCACATAGAAGTACAGAACAAAAACAAAGGGAATGTGCAATGTTCTCATGTGCATTATCCTTAAGTGCAGTTTTTGTGGATAATATTTATATTTGTATATTTACTGTATATATTTATTACAAGGCACTGTGCTACTGTTAACTTTTACTTGTCATTTTTCTGTCTGTTTTTATACCTTTATACTGCTTATATCTCTGAGTTCTATTTTGATTATATACTTTAATCTTTTATATATTTGCATTATAATCCCTACATACCTGAACATGTACAAATGCCAAATAGCACTTATCTTATCTTAGATACTTGTTTAAAAAAGGTAAAAGTAGAAATACTGATTCAAATCCTGATTCAGAAATAGTTCATAAGTACAGGCTCTGAAATATTACAGGAGCTGTATGTAGTATTAATACTATGAATAGAAAAGAATTTATTTTAAAAATGACCACAGAGCGTTAAGAATAAATAACGAGCTCTTACATTCTGCTGAAGAGGCTGATGTGTGGGTTGTAAAGGTATGAACTGAATACATTTACTCTGGTGGTCCAGGGAAAACTCACACCACAGAGCCTTTGACCAAAGTGTCAGAAAGTAACACGATGAGAACCAATAAGAAACAACTTCTAGAGTCAGAGAAAGTGACAAAAGTAGAAGCTGTGTCGTTTTGGCATGCATTATATTCATGTCTCTGTCTGAGACATTGTTCCATCCGTTTGAGTTCACATCTGTCTTCATGGTGGGACGTTGTGCAGTTCTGCACGTAAAAAATAAACAATAATTCCCCTGAAACCCATTAGGACTAAAGTGACAAACCCAAAACCTAAGGAATAAAAGGAAGATATATTTGTATTAAAATAAAACAAACCCTCAAGTAAAATACAGATACCTGAAAAGTTGACCTAAATACCAGAACTTCCTGCATCTGACGTCACATTAGATTCCATCCAACTGTATCATCCACCAATTTCTGCTTTTCATTAAATGTTATAATCTTGAATGCGGAAGTAAAGTTTACACATCACATGACAACAAACACTGATAATGACTGCTAAACACTGATCAATCTGTCACTGCATCAGAACAGTTTATGGATACAACCCAAGTGCAAATACGACCTGCAGTGTTTTTAAACCACTCCTACGCGTACACGTCACTATAAAACCACAAAACATAGCAGCGCAAATGAGAACAGCCCAGTTACATGTGATAAAGCCTTTATAACAGAAATCATCTTGTATATTTCCACCATCGGCCCATTCTTATCTCATGATATAAAAACTCCACCCCGACTGGCAGATTTAATCGACATGACAGGAAAAGAATGTGTTTAATGTTGGATTATTGGATCTCAGAGCCATGGTGTGTAAAGAAAAGTATGCAAGACACGTATCCACCACCAAACACATGTGTGTAAGATGTTGGCTGGTGGGTCTCACACACATTCAGGGCTAAAGCTGGGGCGGCAGCACTCACACGTCGGATTTTTCCTGAAGGTCTTCTTGGACTCGTGCCACATGGTCTTGCAGTCCTCTTGCAGTCTGAAGTAGCGGGTCTTCTTCCATGATGTGGAGCGGACTTTGAGGAGGTCTCCGCCTTGCAGGAGGAACTGGAGGTCTGAATCTCCCTCCATACCTGGAAAATAAAGGGCAGAGGCTAAAGCTCAACAGACCTTCTGTAGAATAAAGTGTTTTGGTTTTTTTTTTGCTAAACTTCTGCAAAACATAGCTGATTTTTACAGAAGTTCTGCAAAAAAAAAAGGCTGAAACCACAAAAATTCCACTTGAGTTTCTTCATGTAAGTTTACAACCGTTTCAACAGGAATCTCATGCAAAAAGTTCTGTCAAAGTGCATTCAGCTTATGTCAGCTACAAGTCATGAAAACCGCCCATAAAACAAATGTGATCCATGTGTTCCGTCGGTAGTGTTTTCTTCAGATGGGATGGGGCTGAGCGCATACCTAGGAGCTTTACGTTCATTTGTATCACCTTCTGACTTGCGGCATATTGCAGTTTTTCCTCCGATCGGCTGGCTTTGGGTCTTCTTTGCATGCAGTCCATGGTGCCTAACCTACCGACTGGACTGTGTTCCCAGGGCGTCGGACTGAGCAGACTGTGGAAGGCGTGGACCAGCCCCTCTCAAAGTTCACTTTTTCTGTGTCACATTTCCTCAGCTGACGGAGCTCCGCTTTCAAAAGATGACGCGGCAAAACACCGCGTTTCTACTTTAAAACCGTATTTCATTTACAGGAAAACGAGCTTAATAGTCTTAAACTACAAGCAACAACAACGATCGGGAATGTTGTTTTCCTTCTCATCAAGAAAGTTAATTTGACGCCGACTGTTGCCATGGAAACGTAGGTCTCGTCTCGACGTTAGCTTGAAACTAAAACTAAACATTAAAACAGGAAGTTCCCACCAACCTGCGGTATATTGTTGTAAATATTTAGATAGGCCAATTGAAAATACATTATGTAATTAAAAAAATCAGAATCAGTTCTTCACCTATTTTTATTTTCTCTGTCTTTTTGGAACCATCTTACAAATTACATTTCTTCCAATTTAACCAATACCATTGAAATTACAGATAAGAACGTACCTAGAAATTTTGACCACATCAAGTATAAAATATGGTTAATAATCAATCTTTATACTTTATTAGGATTAATTTTGGTGAAAAGTTTAAAATTCTAAAATTTACATGGGTTATGTGAGTTCATAATTTATTTTATTACTTTGTCCCTGATAAACTAAAATACATAAATAAATAAATAAAATCCATTAGTGGGCTATACCAAGAATTCTTTAAATTGGAATAATTACACCCCCATTCAAAAATTGTGCTGTCTTTTTTATTATATTTTGTATATTTTCTGGTGTCTGTTGTCTGTAATGTTTGATTGTATTGAGGTTTTTAAATAAAGTTCATTAAAAAAAAATATAACCTGAGGCAAACTTAAAGTTAGACTTATAGACTTAAAGTTGCCAAACTACAATGTAAAAACATTCTCTCCTGCATTCAGTCCATATTTAATTTCAGATGGGGTAGCTACATACTAATGAATATTGATTCATTATTTTTATGTGCGGAGACTTTATCTTTTATTACTGTATATCCTGACAGATAACTTGATTCGTAATATCCATCATAATATAAGAAATTACATTTATAAATTACTTTTCATTTAGAAAATCTCAAAGTGCAACAAAGAAATTAAATAAAAACCTATACAAATTAAGGAATTGATGAGGACAGTAATAAAATCTTGCTAAAACATCAGTGAGAGCTGCGAAAGCCTGTCTAAATATACATACATAACATTTTATATGATTAAAATTACAAAGTAACCACTAAGGCAACCTGTAGTAAATGTGGTAGGTACAAAGTCTAGCATTTTCCAATGAAATGATGTGGAAGTAGAACAAAAAAAACTGTAGAAAATGTAAACACTCATGTAAGGCAGTCTTCAAGTACTTACTTGAGTAAATAGACTCCACCACTGGAAAATAACCAGAAAGACACCAGTCTACAACTAGTGCTTTAAATATGGACAGGTTATTTTATTCTATTTATATTATTTGAGACACTCTTCTGTTACTTAAACAATATATTTGCGTAATATCAGGTTGTCTAAGGTTTCAGTCTCTGGCAAACGCCATCTAGTGGTGGCCTGACGGTATGACCTGAATGGGCTGTGATTTAGATCTTCATCTCGATTAAACTGCTCTTAAAAACCTCACTTGTCACAGGTAACTTTGACCTTTAATGCTGATGACAGAGAGGAGTTTGTCCATAAAGCACATGGCATTAACAGAGGCAGAAAAAATAAGTTTCATTTCCCTTTTCCGGTAAACAAGAGGTGCTTTGGCAACACTTGTTGATCTTTGCTGCAAGGTGAAAAAAACCGGGCTGGATGAGTCGACCACGCCTTTTGGCAGAGATTAAACAACCATAGTGACTTCAAATCCTACAGGTGAATTTATTTGTAGGCGTTTGGCTTAAAACAGTGAATTCAGGAAAAAAAATATTATGGAAACAATTGAAACGTATGAGAAATGATGGAAGTCTGCCATTGTGCGCACATTTTCCTTTCAATGATCTGTGTATTTGCATGATTCTTTACAATGTAGAGGATCAGTGCAAACACTGAGTTAAACCACACCAGAAAGCAGAAATTGATGGATTGAAGATGAATTATCCCAACTTACCCTGTTTCTTCTCAATCCCATTTGTTTCCATTCTGTGTGATATGTTCGCCTTTTTACGCAGCCAAGATGTGTTTTGTTCCTCGTTTGACTCAAAGCGCAGTTTCACCCAAAGTTGCTCCTTTTCTTTCCATGTGCGCAACCAGGTGAGGAGACGTGGGTTTGCGCCTGTGGAGACCGACCAGGAGGGCGACAACTGCGCACAAACAGGTGCGTTTGCCATGGCAGTCCGAACAGTGTCAGCTCTCTGCAGGCTTCAACACCGGTTTGACAAACCTGCCATGCAAGCTGTTCATGTGATGTCAGAGAAGGGCAGGAAACACCTTAGTATCAGTAACTCACCACCAGACTGGGACTGGTTAAACATACCCACTCCACAGCAGGACAATAAGGACATGAAGCATCCCATAGTGAATGTAACTGCGCACCTTTATAAACTGAAGCACTAGGAACATTTTAACCTTTATTCTTCACTTCAGAAGCAAATAATGTACATTTTACTCATACACATATTACATTTTTTTAACGTGCTCCTATCTACTTTAATACAGCCAATCCAATCTAAAAATGTGGTAAAAATATGAGGAATGTATATTTTAGAGTTTTATTCTTTACCTCAGATGCAAATATTGTACATTTTACTTCACTAAATTCACGCAGCATGCTCCTATATACACTTAAATCCAGCCAATCCAAACTCCAAATGTGAAAATACAAAGAACATGTATTTATAGAACTTTATTCTTCACCTCAGATGCAAATATTATACATTTTACTCCCCCACATTCATGCAACATGCTCCTATCTACTTAAATACAGCGAAACCTATCTCCACATGTGGTGAAAATATGGGGAATGTGTATTTTAGAGCTGTATTCTTCACCTCAGATGCAAATATTTTACATTTTACTCCAAAACATTCATGCAATATCCTCCTATCTAATCTAATTAAATCCAGTCAAATTAATCCCTTTACTGTGGACAAAATAGAAAGAACATGCATTTTAGAACTTCATTCTTCACTTCAAAAGCAAATACTGTACATTTTACTCACTACATCCTTCTATCTAGTTAAATCCAGCCAAATCAATCCCCAAATGTGCTGATTATTTAATAAACTACAGGATGAAGATAAATAAACTCTGGGTAAACTGGAGAATACAAAATAGGGCTTTTTTTTCTACGTTGGTGCGAGTTCTAACAAGACAGCGGTGCCACAAGCCTTTAATACTGATCGAATATGAGGCATTCCTGTAGATTAAACTACCAATAGTATGGAAAATAGTTAAAATAATGTCAGTATTAAACATCTACAGCAGTAATGTGTGGCATACGTGTCAACACAGCAGTAAAATGAAACAAAAAGCAGAATATATAATAGTTAAACGCACAGGAAACATTATCCTTCTGTTTCATACTGATAGTCTTTGCTGCCTTTACTTCATTAAGGTTTTGAATACAAGCTTTTACTCGTAGTAGAGTATACAGATCATCTTCAACCCCCTTACGTTGCTCACCGTCTTTTTACCTGGAGAGAAGTGAATGTTTCTTTTGTCAGTTCTTTTTATGGTGTTGTGTGGACACAATAATCCAAACCCCTTGCAGAGCCTCAGGGCCAATTCCTCACAAAGAGGAAACACTAGAAGTGAATAAAGGGGAGGAGACGTTCAACTAAAATGTCATTGAGCCTTAAGATAACATATTCAGGTTTTGTAAGTAGCAGTGTGGAAATTTCCTATATCTGACCGACTACTGCAAAAGCATCCACTGAGTTTTCTTCTGTTTAGTTTTTTTAATATCACCTGTTCTTTATTTGATCACCAGGTAAACAAGATGAAGAAGGCGGGAAAGCTGAGCTGGCCTGAGGCCCAGACACATAGTTCACAGTGAGTTTGAGCATATTGGTTACACTGAATGGGACAGATGAAGTTTTTGCTTTCCTTTTCATGTGCAGCCCAGCCTTGGCAGGATAATAGTACTGCAATCACTGTGGCGTTGGGGCTCTTGTGGCTCTCAGCACTTCCCTTTCAGGCCTGGCTTACCCTCAGCGCACTGTCAGCATCAGGATGACTGAGCTTTAATGCAGGAGCAGTGGACAGCTTCCGGACAAGGGCCGACCACTTCCAAATCCAACGAGGCTCAGGGAAACAGTAGGAAAGCAAAGTGCATTGTTTTGCTTTTTTTTTTTTTTTTTTTAAATCTGTATTGTCATTTGAAAGCACAACATGTATATTTTCGACTTTAAACCTGAGTTTCCCAAACCTGAGCTGTGGGGCTGTTTTTATTGGGCTCTTGATTGGTAGAAGTAAATGTGTAGCCATAATACAGGGTGCTTGTGCAGGTCTTGAAAGTCTTAAAAAGTATGGGATTTTGAAACACTGTTTTCCAGACCTTGAAAAGTCTGGAATTTTGTGTGAAAGTCTTCATGAAGTGTGGATAAAAGTTTCTCTTATAGTTGAATTTTAGAGTATGCTCAAAGGCACATAATCCTGTAAGAAAAGAAATACATGAGAAAACATATTAAAAACTGGGTATAATTTCACTAAGCAGTCGGTACTGGAATGATTCTAGTGAAACTTGTTTGTGTGACATCCATGCACTTTTGTGATTTTCATAGGTTTTGAAAACGTTTCTGTCGGTAAAACATAATTTACTGCGAATTATACATTCATTCATTCATACATTTAATAAAATGAACTTTTCTACTACACACAACAGGTACAATCTCAACCAAAAAAGTAGGAACACAAGTATGAAAGTACATAAAGTCAAGGTCTTATGCTCAGTTATGGATATCTTTGTTGAAAAAGTCACTTTTTCATCAGTTTTCTCTCTTTTTAATATTATAACCCTCAACTTTAATCTGAGCTTTTATGAACATCTACATGATCAATAAGTTAAATATAGGAAAATACCTGATTTTCACTGAAAAAAAATATAAAATACAGATGATAATATTATAATAAATAGTGATAAATCACTTGGGAAAGCTTAAAAATTAATTTGGGAACTGACACAAAAGTTGCAGTGGGTCTTTATGGGTTAAATTCCACGTTTCTGGGATACACTGAAGAACAATTAGAAGCATTATGTAGGTTCTAAAGAAACAAAGTCAGAAATAAATCACATTTAAGCAAAGAATCCATTTGTATCAGTCTCAAAACTTTTGGCCACAATTGTATTGCATCCACTGCAAAAACAGAAAGAAGCCTAATATTAAATATATACAGACTGTCTTGTATAAAGCAAATAAATATATCTATTAGTGTGGCAAACAATATGGCATATATTGTTTGATTTCTTAAAAGTAGAAGAAAAGTGTATCTGTGAAAGCCTTTAATGAAGCTACATGCGATAATACTACAGCTATTGAAGATAAAGTTAATATGCAGTTGTCTGTGGCTCTGAAGATAAGAAAACAATCATGAGCTCTGGAAGATTACTTTTTATTTTTAATTTTTTTTGTTCTTAAAACTACTTTTTTGTTGTGAATACTTGTATATCCTGCTCTGCAAGTTTCTTAGCTCCATGTGATCCGTTGAAAGTGGAGCAACTCTCTTAAGACTGACCAGAATGTACAATATCTTTATTTGGATTTTATTATGTATAGTTCCTGCTTGAAGACATTTTTTTATCTTCTCTACAAAAATCGTTATGGTAGTGTTGTTTCCCCACTCACAGCTGCTGTGGGTTGTTGTGTAAAATCATCAGTCATCCGGGTCCAGATGGTGACTTTTACATTTTTCCACTGTCAGTTTTGTTTTAGATATTTTCAATGAAGGTTATGCTTTATATTAACTTCAATGAATTACAGAGTATAAAGTGAAAAAAAAACACACTGTCAGAAAAAAGGTGTTTCTCTTTATCATTGGGTTTATATTTTCAGTCATTTAAGGTCACCTTGCACCCAACAAACACTGTAACCACCCGACAAACAGTGGCTCTGCTTCAATGGATGAATGTGATTACAGCTAACAGTGATCAGATAAAGCATTTCTTAAATTCCAAATACTGCAAACACAGGGAGATGAATGACTTCTCTTGTTCATAAATTCTGTGGCTGTGAATGCAGCACAAGCCAGAACAGGCCCTGATGTTTCCTCACATACCACTGATACCATCCATAGTTTTACTGCTTTTCCTCAGAACATCTTCGTATCTCAGGGCAGCAATTGAATGACAGTAAATAAATGCGATTATCCTGCAGTAAATCCTTACAGTATGGAGACGTAAATAGTTTACTGTTGCACGTTAATGCATTTCCTCATAGCATTCAGTCTAATACTGAAAGAGCACACAATCATACTTCTATAACTTTTACTTGGATACAGTTTTTAATACATTTTAAATAGTTTCATCATGTCTGCTTTACAGAAATACAGAAAAACAGATACTTCGCTAATAGGCTGATGCTCACCTGATAGTATTTTGTAAATAGGCTGTCATACCATATCATAAAAAAGTCACACAATAAATGCATTAAACTCTTGTGGGTTTACAAAACAAAACTATACTGCTGTTGAAATATTATTAAGTATGTCTACAAACCAATGTGTCCCACAGCAGAATATAGGTCACTCTCAAAAGGTGGAAGAAGATCATCAGTAAAAGAAATAATGCAGTGTACAACTCTTTTTCTCCAAGATTTTACCCTGGGAACCCAGTTTTTAAATATTATAAACCATTGTGACCCAATTCTCAGTAGACCTTATCTATAAATCATGAGAGGAGTGAATTCATGCACATGTTCGCCGCCATTTTTACTGCTGTTCATGCAGCACCTTATATTATTATCTGGGATGTATAACAGACATTTAGACAAGATACAGTAAAGGTTTAGTAAATCACAATTTTGTCCGTGTGTTGTTATAAGAAAAACAATCATTTGTTTTATACACTTGCCTTTTTTATTGTGAATTTGTGTAATCTTTCTAGAGCGGCATGCAGAGGTGACAACAGTGCAAGAGGAGTTTATTACCATTTTTGACCATCGAGACGGTCAAGTCTGGTTCATTTGTGGCATATTACTTTTATTAGTTAAATCTTGAAATGTACAGCTTTGGACACCATTATTGGAGGACTATGTTGCGATGTTGAAATGTGTTTTCTGCATCTCCTTTTGCAGATGCTTGTAGAGTTATACTATAAATTGTCTCCTGGACATTATGATGTACGTTGAGATTTATAACAGAACAAGTATTAGACCAAAAAAAAAAGTGAAATCTTCATTTCAAAAGCGAACATCTTTAAATTTTTGTATTTAATATGGGGCTGATGCACAACTAGAATGGCAACTATTTACACATACTTCAAATATAATTAAAGACTAAATCTGGTCTAAATCACTGAAGGAATATGCTTAAACCTGAATAAGTCACCAAGAAGTTGTTAATATATCTTCATTGCATTAAATTAATATAATATAAGTCCGGCTTTATTGTGTTTTATTTTATTTTATTTTATTTTGTTTTATTTTATTTTATTTTTTGGACTCTGGCCTAGTTTCAGAAAACAGCACTTGATGGAGAAGACATAGTAATATTCCTTATTTGTTGCACAGTCCAGGTTCCAGTAGTTTAACAGACTTTCCATGGAAATCCTTTGCCACACTCAAGATGGCGTCACGTCTGTTCCTCGTCGTGCGTCATACGTAACACGATGCGTCAGTCGCGACTCGCGCGTGAAGTTGTGTTGACAGGAGCGGTAGGAGTTGTCAGCGGAACAGCAGCGGCAAGAAGCATCATCGGAGCCGAATGGAGTAATGAAAACGATATTATAACAGACAGACAGCGTCTCTGCTTTCATTTGAAGCCCTTGTTTTTACCGAACAAACAACGACACCATGGCGGACGACCAGACCTCTCAATCCTGGTCAATCGACAAGGATGACTACGAGCTCAATGAGGTGATAGGTGAGTAGCTTAGCCTGCTAACGTTAGCATCATATCTTCCTCTGTCGTTGCAGTAGTGTCGGCTACCAGCTGCTACTAGCCAACTAGCATTGCATGTCTGTCGCAACCAGAAGGCCAGTGAAAAACACGTAGCAGCATTGCAGGGAGTATAACAGTATCACAGTTTCCTTCTAGCTAGGCCAAATTAATCTACTCTTTGTGCTAGATGTTGAGCTAAAGTGAGATAGCCTTTTAGCTCGTCGGCATAAAACTACACAGCTAGCTAACGCTAGTTAGCATACAGTACTATAGGGTGGTACTGTTTTGCTTTAGTTATAACTCATTTTATTTTGAATAATTCCAGTAACATAGTGCTAGATGGCATTTCCATTTATGTAATTTAACACACTTTGTTACTGGTGGTCCTGAAAAAAGGAGGGTGATTTATATAGCATTAAAAGCAGTATTTACTACTGAATTCACGCTGCATTGTAACAATGATTTAAACGCCTCAGGTCTCTAGACTTGAAGTGCAATTTATAGCTCTCACAGCATTTTTTACAGTGTTAAAGTCACTGTATTTTGTCCTAAACATGAAAATTGTCTTGGATTTAGGGAACTGTTTCATCAAGTCAGACTACACTTGGATAAGTATAGGTATTCAAGGCATGCTTTTGCAAACATCAGCCTAAGTCAAAACAACCAAGCAAATTAATCACAAGCAATTCACTGATCTGGAGGCAAACATATCGGAACATGCATATATTAATACATGAATTACAAGAAACACCAGCTCACTTTACATGCTTATAGGCACATGAGTAGTTAGTATAGCCTGCGGTTATTTCAAAGCCTGTCTGCCAGTCAACATATTGGAAATGCATCGTTATACTTTCTGCACAGACATTGTGATTGTGTGACTATAAATCTTGCCCCTGTGTTCTCCTCAGGGAGTGGTGCCACTGCAGTTGTTCAGGCAGCCTATTGCAAACCTAGAAAGGAGAAGGTGGCCATCAAACGTATCAACCTGGAGAAGTGTCAAACAAGCATGGATGAGCTCCTGGTAAGAAAATAGCCATCTGAACTATCTGACCTTTTGATGATATGTCTTTCTAGAGGTTTGGACGATTATAGCGCTCGTTCTAGTACCAGTTTGGAACAACTTCAACTTCACCACTTTTCTACCAAGGCAGATTAAATGTTGTTTTTTATTCACTTCCTCACATTTTGACAGCAAAAGAATTGTTTCTTGGCCAGTAATGGTGGTTGTAGAGCAGCACCAACACTTTGTTGTTTGAAAACTAAGAACTAGTAACACAGCAGTGTAGTATCTACTCTGCCTAATCCAAAGAATTGTTGGGGAAAAGTTATCTTGTTTTTAGAAGGTTCACAATTTACACCAACTCAAGAAGCACTAGCATGAACCCATAATTAACACAAGGCACACTTTTGTATCTAAGAGCTTGTGTGCTTTTCCATGGGCCGGAGAGTCACAAAAGAGGCACATCTTTACATCACTTGGTTCTAGAGCAGCACCATCACTTGTCTGCTCTAGTTGTCCTGGATGAGAGCTGACTTTGTGCTTTGTGCTTTAGCTGTTGAAATGTGACAGACTGATTCTAAATAAGGCAGTGGCTTTGACCCTTGAAACACCTTGATGAAAAAGGGTCATGTATTTGTTGTGGTGTTGAAGACTTATTAATCTGCTAATATCACAACCCGTGTTGCTATTACAGCTTTGATACATCAGCAAAACTGTGAAATCTGCTTAAGTCTGATGTTGCTAAATGGGTTAAAAGCATCCTTTTATCACTTTAGTTTACCTAGAAATGTTGTATATATGTCACCCAAAGAAACTGTTTTCAATACAATATTAACCTATGCTTTATGCCATCAAGAGTGAGAGGTGACATATTTATTATTGCACTGTGAGGTCAAACATTCATATATGCCAAGCTAATGGTGCTTCAACATTATCGACAATGAAGACCTCACATTTAATGTGGAGCATTTGACAGTACTATATGCCATCAACCATGAATAATTTATTCCAAGGCTTATATTATGACATCTGCATAATAGGCTACAAAAGCCTAAGCTTGATGGTTCAAGGGCTGATATAATTCAGGTTACTCTACCATCTCTTCTGAACTTTTGTTGCATGTTTTCTTCTCACTGCAGAAAGAGATCCAAGCGATGAGCCAGTGCCACCATCCGAACATTGTGTCTTACTATACGTCCTTTGTGGTAAAGGATGAACTGTGGCTGGTGATGAAGCTGCTCAGTGGTGGTAAGTGTTGTAATATTAATGACACTCTGCATCTTACCTGTAGTTTGTCATGTATACCCTCTTTCACCTCCGATATGTTTACGGTTAATGTTTGTAGTGAATATTTCAGTAAATTTCATTTTTTGCCACTATTATTATAGTACATGCCTAATAAAAGTTTAATAATGTACTTTGTGTTGAGGAAATACTAAATATGCTACTTGTAACTAAGTACATAATGGTAATGTCATTTGATACTCATGGAAATGTGGTAGGTTGAAAATTAGAAATGAAGCACCAGTTGATAAACAGTTGGAGGTACTAATAGGTCTCTTAGGTTTCATTAAACCATAGTAGAAGTGGATGAATTAAAAGAGCTGATCAACTTTAAAGAGTGGAAGTAGTGATGGAAATATGATATTGTTGTTATTTTCAACCAGCTGTTTTTATGCAGATGAATGGAAAGGATTCTAACGATTCTGTTAATGACTATCAGCTCAAATGATCATGATCAGGCCTCATCATCACAAGCCTCTGTCTCTCTACTGTTATTATTGTCTTGAGTATTTTTTCTTTGGTTGTCATATTTCTGAGTGTCGTCTTTCTGGCACTTTATATCATGTGAGGGTATGATTGTAAAAATTTCATTTTCCACTTGAATATGTTACAGTAACCAATACAATTAATTGACATTTAGTTCACTTCCACACTAATATGTTTGTGTTGTAATATGCATGTTTTTTCTACATCTGCACATAGAATCCATACTAATGGTCTGTTTTAGATCTCTAAAACTGGGATTTTGGAAATGCTGCAGATGTTTGTTTGTTTTTTTTTTGTTTGGACACTAAAGATTTACATTGTAATGTAATGGACAGATAATAGCTTTTTTCTCTCTCCTTACAGCGGTTGTATAGTTATATCTGCATTTTATAACGCTGCTACTGACAACATTCACAGTAATTTGGGACAATTTGAATACTGTATATCAGCCCTCCTGGTCATGTGCGTTTAAGGTTATTTTTTATTTTAGACATATTATTTGGGATGTATATGAGCCATTTGAGGTGTGTTAGAGTGGATCTGGATTGTTATTGAAACTGAAGCTTGTTGGATGAAGGATTATACATTGAAAATGTATAAAGATGGCATAAAGATGTGACATTTTTACATAATGGCTAATTCTGTGCAACCTCCTCATGGTCATGCTGATAAAGTGCATCTCTCCAGAGGTTTAGGAGCTCTGGTAGTGCTGTGTTGATTTTAGGACTCAATCCTGGGACTTGTGTTTACAGTACAACCTTTACCAAATGTTACTCAGTGTGTCTAACCTCTTTCTGAGCTGGACATTCCCTCCATGTATTGTCAGCAGATCTTGTGACAGGCCTTTGCCTCTCTCTCTCTCTCTCTCTCTCTCTCTCTCTCTCTCTCTCTCTCTCTCTTGCTCTCTCTCGCTCTCTCGCTCTCTCTCGCTCTCTCCCTTTCAGGTTCTGTGCTGGACATCATTAAGCATATCATATCTCGTGGCGAGCACAAGACCGGAGTATTGGATGAGGCCAGCATTGCCACCATCCTGAAAGAGGTCTTGGAAGGACTGGAGTACCTTCACAAAAACGGGCAGATTCACCGGTGAGGCCCAGGATATAATCACTACTATCACTGTACAGTACACAGAGCCTGTTTATGTCCCATCATCCTGTGCTGTATGAACACGCAGGCACTAAGCCTTTCCGTGAGTGAATGAGCGTGAACCCGTCCTCTGGCTTTCATGTCGACCTCACCCATTTAATATTTAATACTCTGAAAATGCATAATTGAGGAGGTTTGTTGTACATAAAAGTTCCTGCCAGGAACACGGTGAACCACTGCTGAGGCCAGAGTACAAGTCTCTGTGTCTTATTGCATGACAGTGTGTCCAATTCATAGACACGGTGTTATGACTTTAATATATGCTGTGTATTTTTTGAATGGTAAATGAATTTCTCTATTGCTGTTATTATGAAGGAAAAAAGTCCACAAATGTTATTACGTTTTTTTAGGACTGAATAGACAAATGATTTGGAATTTTACGGAAATCACAAAAACAGCTCGACTTTGAAAGATCAAATGTATCACAGCGCACGTCATCATAAATCAAACACTGAGTTTATGGAGGCCATTTTTGCACATTCTTTTTTATCCACTGAGAACGAAACGCAATGCACTTATTCTAATCCAATTTCTTTATCAAGCACATTTAAAAAACGACATTTGATGAAAATACGGTACAAAAAACAATAAAGTACATTTAACCAATAAAACAAAAATACAATAAAAATGATAACATATTTTAAAAGAATAAACTGCATGAAAGACATAAAACACAGTGAAAATCAGGGCAAAATGATGCACTAATGACACGCTAATTCATTTTGTGTCCAAGGTAAAGGGAAAAAAGGTAAACTGACAGTGAGGGAGTCTGATCTGTAGAGACAAAGTGTTCCAGAGTTTAGAAGCTACAACTGTTTGAGCCTTGTTTTCAAGAAAACTAAGGACAGGTGATCAGTGGATCTTCTAGATTCCAAAGGAGCGGAAGGCTGGAGCAAGTTACAGAGATGGGGAAGAGCAAGACCATTAAGCTATTTAAATGCACAATCAATCCTGTAGCCAGAGAAAGGTGAAAACCTAAAAGGTGACTCATCTCACAGTTTCAAAATAATCTACATTTGCTATTCGACACCTGTGTGGTAGTGGCGGTAGTGTGGAATGTATTTCAGCAGACCGTTGTGGCTGCTGATTGAACTCAGATGCTGACTCACCCACTTGTAATCAGGAAAAAGAGAGCGAAGGCGGCTGGGATTAGCCCAGTTGTAGGGGAATGTTGTAAACAGGTGGTATATGAAGTGGTGCTCTGTCAGGTAAATCCACACCCTTCCTTTCTGTATGGTTTGCACTTGAATTCTGCAATCAGGACTCTTTTTGGTCAGGATTAGGCATATGAAAGGCGCAGCTTTGAGTGTTTGGCGCAAGAGTAAAGAGTGTTTCTTAATTTTCAGAGGCCAAACACTGTTGTGCCGACACAGTCTGACTTGTGACACTTTAATTGCTCATCATGTTTTTATCCCGCTTCTCTTTATGTACAGGGATCTAAAGGCTGGAAATATCCTTCTAGGGGATGATGGCTCAGTGCAAATTGCTGGTAAAGTCAAGTTTTACCTTCTTTTACTGAATGTTTCAGTTTGGATGAGGAAGATTTAATAAGTATTCAGCCAGTGAATTTGTTATGTATGCTTTTTAGTCACATCCTGTCTGTCTACAAGATAAGTGGTAACAGATTAGAAGTCAATTGCTCTGGGAAATGGGATTTTTAAAAAATTTCCGTTCTTTTATAAAAATTTCTAATCATCCTCTTTTCTTTCTTGTTCCATCCTTTCCTTGATGGCCTGCACAGATTTTGGTGTGAGTGCCTTTCTAGCAACAGGAGGAGACATGACTAGGAATAAGGTTAGGAAGACATTTGTGGGGACACCATGCTGGATGGCACCCGAGGTCATGGAGCAGGTGGGCGTCTCTCTCTGTGATGAAAGCGGCTTTTTTCTCTCCCTCTGCTGCTTCTATCTCTGTATCTCACAAATGGAACATAAGTTCAAGTGTTTTATTCACTTAGTTGTGTTTTGAACGTTCAGGTTCGTGGATATGACTTCAAAGCGGACATCTGGAGTTTTGGTATCACTGCTATAGAGTTGGCCACCGGTGCTGCACCATATCACAAATACCCACCCATGAAGGTAACCCTGCGCATTCTTACCTGTTCCCTTCTGTTTAATGCTTAGTTGTTTGGCCACATTAGAAGACGCAACAGCTTAAAGAAGGGTTGAACTGAAAAGTCTTGGAATGAAAAAGTTAATGATACATTTCTTTGTTTTGTAATACATGTGGTGTCTGAAAGGACTTTATGGTGCAACCATCTCATAAACTCAGAACTCTACACTCACCATGAACACCGTTTAAAATTTGGAAAATCTTTTATTTTTTCCCTCTTTTCCCTTGTTACAATACACGGGTACATCAGCCATTAAATGTCTGGCCATGATATAACATAATATTAGTCAATGAATCGTCTTACCTCAGGCTTAGGTCATTGTCAAGATGCTCCTCAGTCAGCTTTCTCAGATTGTGCTAAATATTGCTACTGTACCCAAAAAAAATGTGATTATATTTTTGACATCTCACTCAGCCCTCTACTTTAAACAAGGAGCTCTGCAGCATGTAACAGTTACTGGTGCATGTTGTGCTAATTTAGATAAAGATTTTTTTTTATAGTTAAATTACTCATGCGCAGTCAAACATTTACCTTCTTTGTACAGTTTCTCTCTGTCAGATCATGATGTTACTTTACTTAAATTTAAAGCTAAAATGACACAGTAGATGATAGACTGTTCCTTCTTTTTCCCTGTAGGTGCTGATGCTGACTTTGCAGAATGACCCTCCCTGTTTGGAGACTGGAATCACAGACAAGGAAATGGTGAAGAAGTACGGCAAGTCCTTCAGGAAGATGCTGTCTCTGTGTTTACAGAAGGATCCTGAAAAGCGGTCAGTTAATCCCCTGACCATCTTGGTCATTGTAGCATGATATGAGCCTTGGACTCTGGCTTTTCATTCAAGTGTAAATCCAGTTTGTAACTAAAGTTAAAAGCCTTGTGTTCCCTTTAAGGCCAACTGCTGCTGAGTTGCTGAAGCACAAATTCTTTACAAAAGCCAAGGTGAGCTGTCATCAGAACTGCAAAAATAAAGTAGGAATATGTTTGTCTTTCAAAGAAAGTATCTGTGAGAAATGTTTATTTTGTGTTGCAGAACAATGAATACCTACAGGAGAGGCTCCTCCATAAAGGCCCGTCAATAACAGAACGATCAAAGAAGGTCTGGTTGCATTTGTAACACTACAGATTCTTACGTCTGTCTACAAACAGTGTTTATTTCAACACTGATGTGTGGTTGTGGTCAGGGTGTGTCTTAGTTTCCCAAGTCTCTGCGTAAAGGATGCCAGGAGATAGAGAAGATTAATGAGCAGTAATTATATTGTTAATTTAAAAAAATTATATATATATATATATATATATATGTGTGTGTATTACACACACATTCATTCTGTAGGTACGTCGAGTGCCAGGTTCAAGTGGTCGTCTTCATAAGACGGAGGATGGCGGATGGGAATGGAGTGATGATGAACTGGACGAGGAGAGCGAGGAAGGCAAAGCTGCGGTGGCGGCTCTGCGGGTGAGTTGCTGCATGTCCGAGTCTTTCAACAGTCTATCTAGATTTATGTATTAGGCCAGACTCCAACTTAGACATCACAGGGTTTGGCCACTTTGTTTTAGTGTTTTAGAGGTGGAGGAGAAGAGGGTTAAGACTGATGATTTATCCAACACAACTGTGCAAAAAACTGAGGAGCAGCTCTTTTAATATAAGATAAATACATTACAATTCCTAAGCTTATATGATACTGATGTCTTAGTATTTAAAGCTAATAGCTAAAGCTGCTAAATATAGAGGAACAGAAACTGAAACCAAGACTGAAGGGATATAATCTTAGTAAGCTCTTTGTATATTAGCATTAATCTTTGCCCTATTGTAACCGTTGTATGAATTAAGTGGCTTTTTCAGCAACATGAACAATACTACTTCTCTCCTGAACACACCTAATTCAAAAGAATGTGATCACAGCTTCTCCTTGGCCAGCAGATGGCACTGTTGGATTTGTAACTTCAGTGTAAACTCTGCAGCAGTTGTCTTTTTAAGACAATGTTCTTTGTGGTAATGTAGTTCAGGTTATTTAGTTAAAGTAAATTGGATAAACAAAACTAAACATCAATAATAGTGATGAAAGCATCTTCACAAAGGATAAATTTAGATTTCTAGACTTGGTGGAAGCAGCTTAACTGGTATTTATGCAAGAACAGGGCAAGTGTGTCTAAATATCCAGTGCAACAAGTTAACACAAGTCAAATCATGAGCCTTAATGTTAACACAATCAGGTTTATTTCTAGACTGATACACCTATTTCATTTAGGGTGTGATCTTCTCTGAACCAACATTTCCATACTCAATTCATGTCTGGGTGTGGGATTGTGCTGTCCTGTGATCTTACCTGTGATTTCTGTTGAGACCTATGTTTATTTAAAGTTGTCCTGTGTCAAATTCCTTCAATCTTACTATATGTCATCAGTCCACGTGTTGGGGGATACAAAGCAGAACTGCATGTTTTAATCCTGACAATCTGTCATGTCCATTCTGCAGTCACCCAGAGTGAAGGACGGCTCCCAGAATATGGAGGTGAGTGCATTTGTAGTGGACATGACCTGCAAATCCTGATTCAATACATGAAACTTAACAGAGCAATCTGCATGACTCTCTCATGTGTGTCCTTGTGTTGTTTATTTGGTGTCTTACTGTTGAATTAAAGTGAAAACAGCATCTGATTTACCCTCATGTCGTGGGTCTTAGATATTCCCGCCGACAGAAGGCTCCACAGGTCATTTACAGCCGGTCCCTCAAACGCATGAGAGCCCCGTGAATGTGGCCCAGTCTGGGGAGGACACCCCCCCACAGGCTCCCCCCAGCATGGCGAGCCCCTCACATGTACCCACTGCTCAGGTGAGGGTCACGCTCTTCCAGTATTAATATGTTTTTATACGGGTAAAAAAAAAAAAACCCCTTAGAGCAGTACTTCTGAATAGTGCATTCACCGTCACCGTCTCCGTACGAGCCAACCCCAACGGCGCCAGTTTCCACAAGGCAGAACAACATGTGCGCGGCCTATCAAGGGCTCCAGCAGTAGCCACTGATGATGTCACAAAGTAGTAAATTAATGATGGCTATCAAACTGGTGGTTATTTCAGAAATAAGAAGCTACTCACTGCTGTAGTTAGAATTAAATAATTTAATGAACATGATACATATTTCATACACATCTTTATTTTAACTTTTATTTTAAATTGCATTTGGAATTTACATAGAATTACATTGAAGAGAAGGGAATAAAAGAAAAAAATGACTACACGAGAAAATATCAACAACGAGGGAAAAAGTATCAAACAAAAATATGATCTAAAACGTAATGAAATGCAGTCTCAAATGGTGAAACTATATTTCATGGCCAATAGAACATGAATCAGTCTGAATACCAAGCTTCTCAACTGGTATCGATGACTTTGAGGGACAATAAGAGTTAAAAATGTTACAAATCTGGCAGACAGCGTCAACCTTTTCTTCAGAGGTGATGATATCAGATGATTAGTTGGGTACTTCCTTTTTATTGCTTCAAATAACCATCATATCAGCCTTTAAAAATCCATTATCGGTCAGCCTTTACTATACAGTGTGTATTGGTGCACTGTTGCAGGATCAGGTTGCAGCCAATTCCAGTGTCCCCATCAGCCTCGTGCTGCGACTGAGGAATCCTAAGAAGGAACTTAATGACATCAGATTTGAGTTCATGCCTGGCAGAGGTAGGACACATCTCAGAACTCTTTCCTTTTAGTCTCATGTGCTGTACATGGCAGACCTTAATATCTATAATGGCTTAAAATTAACAATATTTTGTGTTGTCTCCCTTCCACGTCTCAGACTCTGCTGATGGTGTTTCTCAGGAGCTGGTCTCTGCAGGACTGGTTGATGGGAGGGACCTGGTCATTGGTAAGAAAGAGAATTAGGGATTAATGAGTTTTAATATATTTTATTATAATTAACCCATAATGTTGGTTTCTTATGTTCTTGAACGGCTTATTTTCACTGGATTGAGAATTGTCAGTCTGTGGGTCGTACACCTTCTAACACGGTCTCATTTCCTCTTTATATTGTAGTTGCTGCAAACTTGCAAAAGATTGTTGACGATCCTCACAGTAACAAAAATGTGACCTTTAAGCTGGTAAGTGCAGACAAAGGCAGACACATCCACAGGGGGGAGCAGTAGTGGAGCTGACTCCAAATCTGTGAACGTCTCACACCTCCTCAACTGTCATTATGTTACAAATGGAACACAACTCACTCAGTCATTTACTCCTATAACACATTTGAATCACAACATGAATATTCTTTCAGAGCTAGGAGAAGCTGTAGATTTTGCAAATATTACACTTATCTTTAAATTGTAGATCTCATAAGACACAAGTGACTGGTCTTAAGAGAGTTATTTTTTGTTTATTTACATTGAATCTGTCAATATCTGAACTCGTCTCAAAAAATGGGTCATTTATTCATGCTAATCTACTTTACTAGTGATGGTTGGTGTTTGATATTACAAACTGTAATTACTTTGTAGTTATTGTGGAATGAAACCTGCATTTTCCCCATTTTTTTTTCTTTTCAAATCCCCTCTGCATCATAATCAAAAAAGCTAAACTATGTTATGCACTGAACCATGGCTCAAAACCATGGATTTGCAGAATGGCTCCACCTGAAATATCCACTGTTTAATGTAATGGATCATACCAGACAATGGCTAAGCTGTTGCAATAGATTACAATTGGGGAGCTCCCACACATGGACAGATTTGCACTGTGAATCAGAGTACGTTATTAATCCCAGGGGGAAATTATTGGATGATACAGTTGCTCCATTCAAGTGTAATAAAAGGTAGCAGGAAAGAAATTATCTATACAACAAAAAAAAGAACAAAAAAATACATATACATATATTTAAAGCTCTAACTATACAAACATATATATCTATACTTATACCAAATATACATATTAAAACACTTTATTAAGACACAATTAGAGCAGCAATTTGTACAATATGTACTAGATAATATATTATCAATATGACAATTTAAAAAAAATATATGATAATTGATAATTAAATAAATATACAAACCATGATGTGGATCAAACCGCTGGTCTTTGGTCCAACCGTCAGAGGTGGCCTCAGACCAGATCAAACCGGATGATTTAGCCTTTTAGATGAGTCATAGGAAGTTACACAACTGTTAGAAAAAAATAAACTGAAGCAATTAAAGGATAAGTTAAAAATGAGGCAAGTTGACAACATACCTGTATCAGACACATACTGTAGCTGTAGTCTATGAAGGGATCACAGCACATCCACTAACAGAGTCTCTGAGGAAAAGCAAAACTGATCAGACCAAGGGAATACATTGGAGTAAAAACATGAGGTTCAGTTTGGACTTTGAAGTGTGAAAATGCGTAACAGTCCGTTACAGTCATGACGCTAACTGACTCTGATCCTCGTGGTATCTGGTAACTGCAAGTTGATCCGCGCTGTAAATACCAGAGTCTTTGTCCAGCCTTGGTTTTATTATGGTCAATGGTTTGACGGTACATAATTACTGATGGATGTTGTGTCTCATCCAGGCATCCGGTGTGGAGGAGTCTGAAATTCCTGATGACATTAAACTCATCGGATTTGCGCAGCTCAGCATCAGTTAAGTCGAGCAGAGCCGGCAACAAGGACAGCAACCGGTGGTATTGCACAGTTGCATTGTAGTCAATTCCAAGAAACCACTACTGCCAAAGAGAGGAGGAGGAAGAAGAGGAGGAGGAGGAGGAGGAGTAGGATTGACAAAGCTGGCAGGAGTGTGACACTACTGCAGGATGCACAAGGACCACATTGAGGAGAGGCTCAGTTCATCACAGGAATCACACTTGAAACGTTTACAGTGCGCTTATAAACAGGAGAAGAGATGCAATCAACTATATCAACTCCTAAATTCTTTTTTTTTGTTTGTTTTTTTCTTTTCTTCCTCTTCATTCATAAGCACAATCCAAACCATCTCCTGCCAGTACTGGAAGTGATTGCCTTTATTATTATTTCTAATTAACTGTGCCACAAACTCACAAGAGTTTCGTGCCATCTTTTTATGGCACTTTAAGCTACACTGAATTGGAAAAGTGTAATCTCAGCCTTAGTCAAACTAGATTTTACCAGTGCGATTGGTGAATAATTGAGTTTATCAGCGATTATTTGGGGTAATTTATGTATGCCTATCTGAAAACACTCATTTGGTCATATCTGAGTCCGATTGGATCTTACTTAAATTTTGAAGAAAGAATAAGCTTCCAATTTAACGCAGTGCAATGCATTTTCCCATCTGCAGCATTAGCATGTATTGGATCTGTGAAAAGAAATGGACTCCAAATTAATGTAAGACAATTAAAACCGCTTCTCTAAATGCAGTTAGACCAGTCAGATGGTGTTCTTCTACAAACAGGATTAACAACACAGATTTAGACTCGTTTAATATTCTTGTACTATGCAATAGTTACTATTTTCTTTTGATCGTACGTGAACGCTGGCTGTATTATCGCTCACTTTTTTGCACTTGTACCTCATGAAGTTCATGAAAAGTCAACCAGCGTAGCAGGCAGCGTTAAGAAACCGCTGCTTCGCACGAGCTTGCTGATGAATTCTAAACCTCAGACACGGGTAATTCTCTTTTTTTAAGTCCCAGATCAACCTCGGATGGGGTGGTTTTCGTGTTTACCAATGTTGACGTAAAAGCTGCGAAGAATCCTCAATGCTGGCGGCGGATGTGGGGCTCTGGGCAGTTTGTGTTACAGGTCGACTGTTGATGAACTTCTGTGCACGTGCAAAAACTGAAAATATTCAACCGAGGTAAAATGCAGCGGAAAGGGGCAGTTCTTCCACAATTTAAAGTCCATGAGATTTGTCTTCAGCAAAGGAGGCACATTGACTTGCAGAAGACGTTTGTTAATGATCCAATACTCTTTGTTGAACTCTTTCTGCTGTAGTATAATTCAAAAGAAAGTTCTCAGTGCTATAATCACGCCAAATGAAATTCTTGTCATCTGTCTGGGGGGTGGGGCAATCTGACCACAAGATCGTATCATACTCATGACTGATGGTTCAATGTGCAGTGTTTCTTCCTAATATTGATGTTCTATAAAGTACAGACACATAAGAAATGGCTGATTTCAATGTAATGCAAATACAACACAATATTACAGTAATAATAATATCTTCATTTGTATAGTACTTTTAAAGCCCACAAAGTGCTTCAAAATATAGTCGGAATTAAAAAAATCTATATGCAGCACACACACCCACACACACACAAAGGCTACATACATATGTCCATCAAAGGAAATTAAAAACACTATGAAACAAGTGCATTTTCAATGGCAGAGCAATTAAAGTGAGTTTTATTAACAAGACCTGCACTTAAACTACATTAAGGGTGCCTCTAATTCCACTGTTGATTGGTAGTAAGATACCGATTAATATCTGGATGAATAACAGAAGTGGTGTCCATAAGTTAAGTAGACTGTAGTGGTCCATCATTGTCCAGTTTGTCCTAACATAGACTGATAATGAGCTGAAGGTGATTTCGCACTAATTACAGTAACACACAGTCTGACTGTTCCACTGTCAGAAAAGAACAGCCTCCCACCTGCAACTACATCCTCAAAGAGTCACGTCTGTAACATGGATTTTTCCATTTTAATACTATACCTCCCTTCTCCACATGTCAATGTTCTACAAAAAAACCCCATTATTTAGCAGAAACACTGCTGCTGCGTCCTGTGATCAGCTCTGCCCCAAATTAATCTGATTCAGAAACTCAAACTAATTAAGACGACCCAGAGAGTTTCCTTTCCCTTCTTTATTGTGACAGTGGATTAAACCAGACTCATCTCCAACAGTCAGCATTATTAGCAAATGTGAATATAGGTCTGGGTATTAAAGAATAAGGAATGTTCAAGATGTCTTAATGTTTTTGTTTTTTTGCACCATTGCTTCAGCAAACCAGCCTTAATCCACACTCAGAATCCTGCAGCTACGATCAGTATTTGACAATGCACAAACTCCTGCAGGTTAAAGTGGAACAAACTCCCAACAGACTTGGGTACACTCAGTATGATGGCAACCTTACTTACAAGCAACCCACATTAGAGGCGTATTTTAAACAAGACTCATTTGATGATGTGATCTGTACGATTCCTATGAAAAGCAGATCTTGTGCCAAATTCCGCCGGAATAAACCGTCAGATCGCCCACCTCCAGGCCGCAGCGCTATCACACCCCCCCCCCAACGACTGAACACTTGGTTTTTACATTTTGGCTGAACTGGCCCTTTGAAATTCTCCGCAGGCCTGCTTTTTTTTTTTGTTTTGTTTTGTTTTTTGTTTTTGCTCGATTATTCAGTTTTCGTCACTAGTCTAGTTGTTTTGAACAGTACTGTAGTCTGTGTGCTTTATAAACACTCACCAACTGTCGTCACTCCCAGTTGTCGCTGTACGGCTGATTGACCCACATGTGAAGGCTGTCGGTGGTACAGCTCCTAGTTCAGGTACTGACGTAAATGGAGTGTGTAAAAGATGTCGTAATTGTGCGTATGATGGCAACTCCATGCACTGTCACACAAACAACATGAGGTTTGTATGTAACGATGTAGATGCATCAACTGTGTACGTGTACGTGTCGGATAAAACCCATTTTACTTGTAAATATTGAGACGAAGAGTGAACTCGACCGACGGCTCATTTTGTTTAGTACACATTTGTTTTGTAGTGTGTTTCCACAGTTGGCCTTTGTCATTAATCATGCACAGATTTTCTGTTCAATTGGCACCTTATTGATATGTTGACATGCGTATTTTGGATTCCACGGGGCTCGTGAGGACACACTGTGCTTCGATGTCATGATATGCAGATTTGCCCAGTGTTTGGACAGTGGGTTAAAAAATGGCTTTGTGTTAAGACAGATGAAACTGGTTACACTTTTCCCTTCCTGTATGTGTGTACATGTGTGCGATATCTGAGGCAAAATTATTAATCGTCAAAGGCTTTGAGCTGAACGTCAGCGACATTTTCTTCATGTCTTTCCTTTTTTTTTGTTTACTTCCAAGAAAAGGATCATGGTGCCTCTTCAGAGTCACTGAACGACAAGTGTTAATTTAATCCGCTGATTGGCAAGTACATTTTTCTTGGAAACTTTTTTTTTTTTTTTTTACAGATCATTACATATATTTTAAATATGCTTAGTCATAAAATGTGTACATAAATACATAAATGGAGGTGGAATATTTGTGATAACATACAAAAGAGATTCCTTATCAGATGATATTGCTGCAAAATGTCAACACATGCAAATGATTTTTAGTAGCTAATTAAAATCACAAGATGGATTAAATGACTGAAGACAATACTGCATTGGGATGGAGTTTTGTTTTATTTTTTATTTTTTTTATTTCTCCTGCGTCACCACATGACCAGTTTTATGAGTTACCAGACTAGAGTTATTGACAGTTCACTGACAGTTCATTTGACAGTTTCTGAGCACAGGCCAAAAACAAAAGTACAAACAAATACAGACTGGACTAAGGCCAAGTGGTCAGAGAACTGGACATGTTGGAGAGCACTGCATGATCAGAATCAGAGTCCCAGAGGGAAGTTTTTGTGCCACAGTGGCTCCATTCAAGTATAATAGAAAGTAACAGAAAAGAAATGATTACTACAACAAAAAACTAAACTAGAAAAAAATATATACGTGTAGAAAGAGTTCTAAATATACAAATATATATACACTCTATTACAACACCAGTTATGTAATAATTTTTGTAAAACTATTCAACAATGGAATTTAATCTAATATGTAAATTTCAGTGGTTATTGAAGCTGTGACTTAGTTGAACCTTTTTGTTGGACTTTCTACACCTATCAATAATCAACCCTGCCAGAAAACGGAATAAAAAGGTTTTTATCAGGTCGGCTTTTAATCATTAAAGACCTAGAACTATTTTTATGGTGGCTTCCAAAAAGTTTTTTCCCCTACATTTAACTTTACCTTAGTAATGGATCACCATTTCTTTCAATATTATCCTCAAACCTTTGAATTTTCAAGTGAAAATCAAATATTTCCCTGTATTCAATTTACTGATCATGTAAATAAAAGCTCTAAATTCAAGGGTTGTCATATTGTAATAGAAAACTGAATGAAAAGGGACTTTTTCCAGCAAAATATAGCAATAATTAAATATAAAATGTTTACAGCCACTGTCATTTGTCAAACTGGGTTTTATTGGTGAATCAATGTTGTAGAAGATGACAGTGTTTCTATGGTAACTATGGAGCCTCTGAACGTCCTAATGGGTCACATCTGATGATCATGTAAAGATGACAAACTGTATTGTACACCAATTATTTCCATGCATTGACAGGACTAGTGGATTAAAAGTTATTAAACAGTTTAGATCAGGAGATGGTTTTGGTTGCCAGCATCTGTTTAGGTCTTTAAGGGTTAATATATGGCAATACATCCCTGAGTTTGTCTGTATTTATAGAAAAAATAATAATAAATAAATATACATTTTTTTTTAGTCAAAAAAATTAGTTGAATAAAATGCCTGTTTATTTAACTTAATAAAAATAACACATCCCCTTGTTCAGTTATTGCATAATATTATGACATTTTCAGCTGCTTTATGGTAACTGTGAGACAATGTAGCCTTGACTTTCCAGTCGTCATAGTTTTATGTTTTACAGCATCACAAAAGTTCCAGTATGATAGCATTCATTACATAACAGGTTTCACCTTTCACTTCAAATGGTCAGTACATTGTAAAAGGGAAAGAACATGTTGCGTCCAGAGTTTAAGATTTAACTGTATTTTTGCACAATTTCTGACATGTTTGCACTATGGTCGAAATGATTGGAACAACCTGGTGTTAGGATGTAATAGATGTGTAAATGACTGGAAATACAGTCAAGAAAAAGACAAAAGATGTGTGTTTATGGAAGACTTGAGTAGATACAAAGATGTACGACAAGGTTTACAAGCAAGAAGATTTGATAAAGGTGTAAATAATGGGTAAGGGGTCGATTACAAGGCACCACAACGCTGTAAGTGTAACATCAGCTGTTTGTACAAAATTAAAGGTCCATTATGCTGTCTCATCCTGGCTGAACGATAAAGAGCAGGGTTTAAACATTAATGGGCGTTGTTTAAAGGTCACTGTCTGCCAGTGGTTCTCAGTCAGCTTCCTAAACATGGCTGATTTTGGTGAAATCCTCAAGAGCATTGGAGAGTTTGGATTATTCCAGAAGCTCACCCTTTTTGCCCTTTGCTTCCCAAATGTTATCCTGCCTTTTCACTTTGCCAGCATCTTCTTCATCCAGGCCGACCCGGACCGGCGCTGCAACACAGACTGGATCCTGGGTCTGGATGCGAACCTGACCACAGATGAGCAGCTGAACCTGACTCTGCCCAGGGAGGCTGATGGGACCTTCAGCAGGTGTCAGATGTTCGTCCCTGTGGACCGGGACATCAAGGACATCAGGGAGTTTGGACTCAATGAGACCACGACCTGCCAGAATGGATGGGTCTACAAAAACACACTGTACACGGCCACCATAGTCACTGATGTAAGTGATGGTTCATAGTAATAGTGTATCTTTTGTTTTTCTTTTTTCTTTTCTTCTGATATATGTGTTCAGAATTTTCTGTCTTTCTTTGGGCATACCGGTGTAACCCTCAAAGACTCAAACGGCTAACATTTACTGATCTAAACTGTTTAATACCTGTTGATCCACTAATCCCATCAATACATGTAAATAATTGGTGTAAAATACAGTTTGTCATATTTTCATGGTCATCAGATATGACCCATTTAGTTACCGTGGAAATATTGATTTTCACCATGGAGTTGGATCAGTGACAATGGATGGACACACTTGTTTTATGTTCAGTTATTAATATCTTCGCTACAAAAAAAGTAAATTTTTCTTTAATTTTCTGTGCTTTGATATAATAACATTTGAATTTACTCTCACCTTTTATGAACATCTACATGATCAGTGAATTAAACATGGGAAAATACACTGAAAATCTTAATATACAGAGGATAATATAATAAATGGTGATAAATCACTTAAAAAAGGTTCAAGTGAAGTAGCGCTGGATCTTTATGGGTTAAGGGGGTCTGATGATTGGATACTGATGTTTCTACCTAATGTTTTTGGTGTTTGAGGTGAAGGAATATTCAGTCAGTTTAACTGTACATCTGCTAATTCTACTGAAACCTGTCCTATCCACCTGTTTAACCCTTTAACCCCTGACGTGTCTGTGGTGAGCATTCTGTATGTGTTATTTATTTTAAAAAAAATGTCAGAACCTGCTGATCGAATAGACCTTGCGCTTTCCATAGCCATCTGAGCATGCTCAGTGCAATAATGCCTCAGGGGTTAAAGGGTTAACTTTATTAGGAAAAGCTTTGTCAAAGGAACATATATTGTTGACTGAGACTCTTACTAACATCAGATTTACTCATCAAAACGCCTCCTTATTAACCACCTCATGGATCTATTTTCCAGTTTGATTTAGTTTGCGCCCAGTCTAATTTATTGGAGGTGGCACAAGCGGGATTAATGGCAGGCATTCTGTTTGGGTGCCTCATATTTGGACCTTTTGCCGAATCGTAAGTCTTCTTAATACACTACAGATTATATGTTTTGTATTTTATTTTTTTATTTTTTTCCATGTAATTTGTGTGTAATGCATTTTAAGATTTTTCTGACCAAAACTATTTTATGCCTTTTCAGGTTCGGCCGTAAAAGAGCAGCTCAAATCCCAGTGTTTGTCATGCTCATATTTAGTATAACAACAGCTCTCTGCCACAATTTCTACCTGTATCTGGCATCACAGTTTATGGCAGGAATTGGCTATGGAGGGTTTCGGATGAATGGCGTCATTTTGGGTACGGTATATTATATTAATTATTATCAGCACTTATTAATCTTTATGTAATTTCAGTGTGAAAAGTAATTTAGTGACAATTATCACCCCTAAACATCCAGTGTGTAAGGTTTATGGGATCTGATTGCAGAAACCTAATGTAGTATTTATATTTTCAATTGTCATTCTGTTATATGAGACACAGTTCTATTTATTTTGTACTATATAAATTGGCACAATTTCTTAAAAGTAATAAAGGGCAGCCGTTGATCCACCTTCATATCATTCACTGTTTGTCCACAGTATAAACATACAGTATCCTCCTTATGTAACACAGTTTTCCATTACTGTTGTGGTTGCAGTGGTGGACTGTGACACATGACAGTGGTTCTTTGAAGTCCTCGTGAGCCCATGTGTCTGTAACCACACTAGTTAAGACAAGACTCCTGAAGGTCAAATGTCACAGTTATTCATTCATTGTTTTGTTTTTTTTTTTGTTTTTTTTGTCATCCTTGGCCTTTTACACACTGACTTGTGGGTCTCAGGAGGATATATAAATGTATACAAAGAAGACTTGAAACAAGTATATTCTGCTAAAATTGTTATTCTTATTAACTGGTGCTCTCATGGCCCGGTAGAAGACGTATTATATAAGCTGTGGAATCACTGCCCAGGTTTGATTGTGGTCCAGGTCCTTTTCTCCATGTTCTCTTTCCTTAAATTTCTCTTTTATTCTCTAATATATGTATAATGAAGGCCAAAATGCCCCCAAAAATAGAGTGAGTTGAAGGTTATCCATTTGTTTGTAATCTGACACTATTAAATCTTACACACTGAACCTTTAAAGCACACAGATTGTTGTGAAGAATCTGTATATTATGTTAAATACTTAAAGGTTCACATTTTTCCTTCTCGTAGCCACTGAGTGGATCGGCGTGTCCAAAAGGTCATGGGGGGCGTGCGTTACCCAGGTCTGCGGTGCGGTCGGACA
>JAPQRQ010000010.1:27468466-27485342 GCA_037367365.1 Apogon talboti | reverse complement strand
CAGGACATCTTACAGCTGTAGACATGATGTGTCCCAGTATTTATGTCCATATAGTTTAGAAACATCAATATTTCCTTTAAGTTTAATGGGAGATTTTTCTTCCTCATTGAGATGTGAAGATGATTAGTTGTGGTAGAAAATTATTATTTACAGTCAGTCAAAATATTTTACAAAGAAGTAGAACATTTTAAATCATAGTCATGGATAAAATAAAAAAAAAAACAATGGTGAAAGAAAGAAAGTCAAATCCATCTCTGAAGAATTTTGGAAGCAAAGATAATTTAAATCAAACTAACCAATGCAATGATATTTATCCCAGTATAAAAGTATAGTGGTGTACAGATACATCTATGGAGGTCACATCATCAGTGATGTTTCCTGAGATCATGGGGTTTTTGGGCCTCACATCACACACACCCTCCCTCAGGTGACCCAGCCCTGACTTGTGTCCCAGCAGCGTTGGCCCACTTGTCAGACCTCTTTATCCAAATCCACCTCTCTTCAACCTCTGTGGTGGACTTGATGGCTCTCCTTTTATCAGCTCTGGTGTTGCCCAGTGCGGTGTAGGTTTGGCACAGGGAGCATGCAGCAAACCCTCGACATCCCACCTCTATAGGCTCGCAGTGAGCTTTCCAACCCCTCCTCTGCCATTCTTCTGTGAGCTTGTGGTACTTCAACCACTGGCGCTCATTTGCCCCTTCAATTCGGTCCTCCCCAGGGACTGTCAGCTCCGATAAGAGGACCTTCTTCGAAGAAACAGATGTCAGCACCACATCTGGTCTCAAGGAGGTTGATTTTATGTAGTCCAGGAACTTGAGCTGCCTGCCCAAGGGGACTCGTAGTTCCCAGTCTGATGCCGGTGAGAGCAGGCTGGCTGATGGTGTTCGCCGTGTTGGTGGCTTCTCTCCTGCCCTTACAAAGGACATTACCTTCTGACTGCAGACCTTTTTGTTCTATGGCCACTGCAATGAAAATGGCTTCCGCAACTGACTTCAGTACTTGGTCATGTCTCCAGCGGTAACGGCCATCTCCAGGCCTACTGGGCAGCTGCTCAGGATGTGCTCCAGTGTTCTCCTCCCTGGACATAGAGGGCATTTTGGCAGGTCGCTCTTACCCCAGACATGCAGGTTAGCTGGGCTGGGTAGCATGTCGCAGACAGCTTGGACCATGAACTTGATGCGCTGGGGCTCTGACTTCCAGACAGATTCGCCTGCAGACTATAAATGTAAGGTACACATAAAGTACACGGGGGGTTGAGTAGTTTGTAAAATCGGGGTGGGGGTGAATGAATTGTAAGACTGGAGGGGGGAGAGGGACATTTGTAAGACCGTGGGGGTGAATGAAGCGTAAAATGAATGTAAGAACCACAACGTACCTTACCTATTTCTCTCTATATGTATCAGTGTCTCTCTCTCTCTTCCTCTCTCTCTCTCTCTCTCTCTCAAATGTCACTCAGTATGCACGAGGTATGCACAGGGCGTATGGATGTACAGCTGCAGGCGCCAATGCTTCCAGGTGTCCTTCCAGGTCAGCTTCCTGTCTAGCACTCCTTCCCACCTTGTCCACACCCTTTGTTGCCGCATGCTCAGCACCTGCCTGGAGTCACTGGAGTCTCGATAGGCTAGTGCCTCTCTTACTTGGGAAACCCTTAACTCCTCCTCCAGGCTGCTAATGGGGAGCTGGAGTTTGTTGCTCCTTCCATACAGTGCTGCACTGGCAAGGCTGCATGGCAAACCCAGCCATCTCCAGAGGCAGTAGCTGATCTTTCTTTCCAGGGTCTCTACAGCAGACAGAGTCACCTTGTACACCAGCAGAGGCCAGAGGATATGGGGCAGAATGCCATGCTGGTATAACCATGCCTTGAACCTGCCAGGTAGACCAGATTTTTCTGCAGTAGGCAGCCAAGCTTCAAGCTTCCTGATGGTTCTTCTGACTGACGCTGCGTGTCTGAGGCTGCAGTCAAACACCTTACCCAAGCTGGTGACTGGTTTCTCAGTGATAGATGGTATTGCAGTGCCATCCACAGAGAAGTGAAACTTGTCCACCACTTTCCCTCTCTTCAGGACCATGGACCTAGATGTTGTGGGTTTAAAGTTCAGCCTCACCCAACCAATGAGCTTTACCAGGCCCTGAAGTATCCACCTGCAACCAGGCACTGATGCCGTGGTGACTGTCAGGTTGTTCATGAATGCTCTGATGGGGGGCTGTCAGATTCCAGACTTGGACAGGGGACCTCTGCACTCTGTCTCAGCCGCTTTCATCAACATGTTCATGGCGAGGGCAAATAGGATAACTGAGATTGTACAGCCAGTTATGATTCCTTTCTCAAGCCGGTGCCAGTTGGATGTTATGCTCCCTGATGTAACTCTCAGCCTGAAGTTCTTGTAGTAATTCAGAATGAGGTCCTTGATTTTGCAGAGTATGTGGTGTCAGACCAGGGTGGTCCCAACCAACTTGTGGGCGACTGACCCATATGCGTTTTCGAGGTCCAACCAGAGCACCCTGATCAGGTGACCACTCCAGTATCACAGTTTGCTTCGAAGCTGTCTCCTCCCTCACTTCGCCACACCTCATCAGCTACAAACAGTTTCACCTGGGACTCCCAACTGCTGTCCTCTCCCTCACCTCCCTCATCAGCAACCACCCACTCCGCTTCTTGCTCACAGGTGTGCTCATCAGCTGGCCAGTATTTAAGCAGCTCTGCTTCGGCTCCTCTTGGCCACATTGTCGTAGCTTCATGCCTGACTCTCCAGCATTTGTTTTCGGTCTGACTTCCCGGTTTGGTCTCGGCCTGCTCCTGACAACGTCTCCTTGTCTCTACAGGTTGGGCTGCTTCTCCTTCCTGCCTTGGTTGCTGTCTCTCCGTGCTACCCACTGTCTCTCCATTTGTCACCAAGCTGTTCTTGGACATCACCCAGTCTGTTCCTGGGAGTCACTGGCTAAGCCACTTGAATGGTGTACAGATACGTCTATGGAGGCACTGGAACACATCATCGGTGATATTCTGACATTATTCATTATTGTGTTGTGTCCCAGGCCCGTTAGGAAAAAAAAAACCACCTGAAGTCGACGTGTCCAATACTTTTGTCCATACAGGGTATGTCTTAGGCAGTTATGCTATGAGGGTATGGATATGTTCATCTTTGCCTTGCAAATGCAATCTGATGTAGCCACATCTTTTAACTGCAGGGTTGTTCTGTGGATTTACTTTGTCTCTCAGCTTGTCCTACAGATACTGGATGTGTTGACTGACAGAGAGCAGAGGGTCTCTGGTCATTCTGTTTCTTACACACTAGAGTTCTATCCTGCAGGTCACCACAGGCCTCCTTAATCTTCATTATGTCCACTGGAGAACTCATAGCAGCTGCGTGCTCACAGATTGGGATAACGCTGATAACAGTAACTGAATATGGATTTTACACATGGAAGAAATGTAACCAAAGGGTACTGCACAGTGGAAGTGTAGAAACGGTAAAACCATGGAAGTAAGTCCCATCGTCAGTTTGGATTCAGTGTGAATACAGAGGCTGTTGTGACAGCCGAGTCTAAGTCCTGTTTCTGTCAGTCCTGTCATTCTCTGTCTTTTATTGAGTGTTTTATGTTTCTCTTTCATCTGCTGGTTTCATGATCTAACAGTAAAAGACAGAAACAGCCTGAGCAGCAATTTCTCTTCAATCTGTTCAAAGATCACTGCAGAGAGAGAGAGAGAGAGAGAGAGAGACACACAGAGAGAGATCTGAAATCCTACCAACAAAACCTCCAACTAGTAACAAGTATGTCTTAGCTACTATTAAAAGTAGAGACTAGCTACTACATGTTTCTTTACTTCTACAATATGGAGGTTGGAGATCTACCCACAGAGCCTTTTTCCATGTCTTTCCTTTCATATCATGTAACCCTGGTAATGTTAACTGACAAGTGGTTGCATGTTCACATTAGTTTAAGTTTAGCAGTAACTACTGGTTATCAAGTATGTTGTTTTGACCTTGACATAGGGACTGATGATCTTCCAGATTTTCACTGTCTATTGTCTTCAAATCAACAACAAAGTGGTATACTGACCATGTGTATTATTATGCATTCAGTTATCATTTAAATGCAAAAAAAATCTAAATGCTTCACAAATAAATATTGTATATATCAATATTCACAGTGCACGTTTTGAAAAGGTTAAAACATGTTTAAAGCATTTTGAACACAATTTAAAAATATATTGAAGACAATCTTTGCAGCTCCACTGACTGTATATTACACATAAGGTCATTTTATTGTACAAACACCCCAGTTATCACATATGTGCCAACAATCATTTGGACTTCAAACTCTGAACATTAGAAAAGAGGAAAACGGTCCCATGTGCATGTGGGCCGTTACGCCCATACCTGCATCAGTGAATGCAGAATGGAGCCTATGTTTGAGCTTTATGTCCCCTCTGTTTCCTTAACACTCCCTTAACTAACACACTGGCAAACTCATACATGGATCACATAGAAATGAAAAGAGATAAAAGTAATAAATGGAATAATCAATGACGTTTTTGAGACCAGAGGTTTACTCTAACAGATGTCTCATATTTCAGGTTTCCAGTGTTCCTAAAACAATATTTAATTTCAACAACTGCAGGATACAGTGTCACAATCCTAATTAATCTTATTCCCATGTCTCATTTCCTCTTCATAAGAACTACTGCCCTCCTTTCAACAGCTTTCCTCTGGTGTCAGTGAGTACTACAATGAACAGAACATAGCCCTTATTTCCCTTCTGACCATCACTGTCTTGAATGGCACCTCTTTTACCCATCACGTCCCCAGTCAGAAACATGAGTATAAGAATAGGTTCATTCATGGAGATCAAACCTTAGAGCAGCAAGAAACCAAGGGCGCTTCAGTATTTAATGTGTTGTTGAGGGGTAGAATATAAGAACAAATGAGACATACCATTCTCTGTTTTTTAAACTGTTTCTGCCCCATCCTAAAGATTACTACGGGGTAAAAAAAAGTCAACACAAAGCAAATTTTACCATTTGATGATTTGAGAAAATGTGAACACAGAACATTTGGTGCATATCTGGTAATCACAAACAACCTATGGTAAGTCTACAGGCTGCTCTCACTGCATAGGAACATCATTTTTAGAATACAATAGAATAGAATAATTATAGAATAAGCGTCTGTAAAGTGTTCAGAGTACACACATCAATTACAAGAATAGAATAAAAACCTAAATAGAAAATCAGTCACGTTAAAAGATGTAAGCACACAAAAGCAAATCCAGCATCAGTAAAAATGTGCAGGATGTACGAGGGTCAGTAACAAGTAAAGTATTATCAAGTCCTTTCAGTAAAAGTGAGTTGTGCAGTGACCTGTGTATGGGTTCCATTACTATTTACATAGCAGCAGAATGCAACTAAGCATTCGCACATTTCCTGAAGGAAATGTAACCTGTGTGCTTGCCTCTTACCGGATTTTTGGACTTGTGGCTAGATACAATGTAAACACAAGAAATAGTACCAAAGGACTGGTTATAAGTAAAGTACTGCATATATTTGGATGAAAGGTATGTTGTTCTACATAGCATTTGTATGTACAAGTTATTTATTACAAAAAAAATTTGCTATAAGAGTGCAAGACAACAGGAAAGAGAAAAAAATAAGGATCAGCTGAATTATTGACACTGTTTTTTAAAACCTAAATTTAAAAATCACATAAGGTTAACAGATTAATTTGAAATTTAGATGAACAATTTTGAAAAGGTTAATGTAACATGTCACATTTCTTACAAACACACACACACAAATAAAACACAACTCATGGACAGAAGTCACAAATTGGGAAAGCAACAAAACAAACTGCACAAAAACCATGAAAAGGGGTCAAACCAATAAGGGTCCTTTTAGGGGTTCTAAAAGGAGAATGAAAATACAGTTTACAATCACCCACTGAGTCTGTCACAGAGAGATAAAACAAAGATGGGCCTTCAACAGTATTTAAAATGGGAGTCAGTGCTCAGGATGGGGGAGGGGCAAACTGAGGTGGGAGGGACAATCTCCTTTTAAAGACTTCAACTGACCAATTACAGCCAGGTAAGGAGAACCATGGCAGGAGGAGCTGATAAGCACGAACGACCTGTGGACAAGATCCAACCAAGAAAGAACACAACTGTAGTATCTGTGTGTGGAACACATGACACTGAACAGATGGACATTCACTAAACCCATATATAGAAATAATAATAGTTGACAGTAAACCTGTCTCTGGTCCACCCCTCTACTATGTGTTGTTGTGGAATTTTCTAGAAAAGACAAAACACACAGTCAATGAAAACCTCTTTTCCTCCTTATGGAGGAGACAAGGTTGTCCATGTTGAGTTCACTAAGACACCACCTCTCAAACAAACTGCTGTTAATCCATAACCATACATCCTATCTCAAAAATTCATGCAGGTGAGGCTTGTGGACAGTCTTGTGGACAGTCTTGTGGACAGTCTTGTGAACGTATAATATGTGGGAAAAAAGTCAGAACTGAATACGTGGAGTTAGTCAAACATGTCTATGACAGAAATTTAACATGGGAGTGAATGAGAGAAAAATCAGCGCTCTGTGCACTTAGAGGCCTTTGGATCGTAAACAAAACATTTTAAGATGAACATGTGACTAGTCTTTGAAAGAAAAGACTTTTTCCAACAATTTCATGTATAAATTGTTGCGGAAATTCCATAAATGTGAGAGTTATGAAGAGTTGTTTCTAGATTTTCTAACATAAAACCCAACCCCCTCCACTCAGTGGGGATGATTTCAGCCAATCAGCTGTCAGCATTCTGTTCCCCATGTATGTGAATGAGGTTAGTGTGTCGCATTCTTGTGCGAAATCCGTACGTGATATTATTACGTTGTGTCACATATATAATCTTTGGGCCAGGCCGCACATTTTTCATATAAACAGAATAATTTTAGGATCAATCGTGTGGGAATGGTAGACACTTGAAAATGGTCCAGTTCATTTTGGATGGACAAATTTGTTCAATTTTTCACAACTTTAACAAAATCCGTGCATCTGAATGTCAATCCAAAGCACATCTTTCGAGACCAGGCTGCACATTTTTGCATTAATAGAATGGGTCTATTTCCAGTGCTCTGGGCCGCATTTGTTTTTTTTAAATAATAACTCATAAATACTGCATGACAAACAACAGTCCCCTGTGCTTTGCATTACATACAAGCCCATGGGGCATTACACCATAAAGTGTCCATGTTTATGTCTCATGTCTTTATGTCTTATGTCACCATCTTCAGCCAATATCTTTTCAAATGTATTTGCATCTTTCCCTCATTTAATGTTTTAGATTACTATTTAACTTTTCTCATCAGGTACATAGTTGCTGCTAATTTCATCATTTAGGTTTCATTAATTATTTATTATTGCTTTGATGTCCCACAGGGCTCAGTTCCTGGTGCTATCCTATTCAGATTTTTAGTCCCCTCTTTTAGGTAATGACACTCGAAACTCAAGGCAATTCACAATGCACATAACAGAATACGGAGAAGGAGGATGATAAAAGTTCAATGAGACGTTTCCATGTATAGATCAACATAAAACATAAACAATCCATGATTTAAAGGTTTCAAATTGTGCATTGCACAACTCTGCTTCCTCAACGTCTTGAAAACATGACTGTTAATATCATACTCCACCTCAGTTTAGATCCTCCTAAATCTTACACACTGGACCTTTAATACAGAACAATAAGTAATGTCAGATGAGCTGTAGAAAACCTACCCAGTGACTGATCATAGGTGTTTTCAGACAAGTAGGCTTGAATTATTGGTCCATCAGACATGACTTTACTACGTGGCTGCACACAGAATCACCTCAGTACATCCCATAACTGTGATATTTTGGTATTTTGCTCTGAATGTTCACGTTCAGTGAAAAACTGAAGCTATTCAGTGTGGACTATAAAGGTCTGTTTTATCTGGTCACCTGTTGAAGGTGTCAGATCCACCACAGTGGATCCACAGATCCACTAGATTTCATTAAATGCCCATTTATGCCACTAAACATGATTAAACTCTAACATATTTTATTGAGTTTCATCTTAGTCTGTGTTCTTAGTGACTAAGTTCATTCACACAGTTACTAGGAAAGTAACACTGAAGGTGGGTCTGCAGTGCACAGACCCAAGGAGGAAGCAGAGCGGTCAGTTTTTCTATTGTCTAGACTAAGAGATACCTACAGCAGAACTTATATCACTGTGCATCTAAGATGCTGAAAGGCTAAAGTTTGCTGATGTTCTCCTGCTAACTTCCTGTACACTCATCACTCAAAAAATTATCATTGAGTGCAATCACGAGATTGAATCTTGGTCTCTTATGACCCTACACAACATACAAGGAGCTTATAAAACCATACCTTCCACTGATTGTAAATGACTACTGCTTCAGTTAATCTTAACTAACGTTTGACCCTCCGCCCAAACTCAATCCTCACCTTGCCATGAGTCGGCAGGTGTGCACTGGAACGGAACCTTTACCCACAGTCATAATATTTCACATTTTTATTGAGCTACTTTTGCCCCTATATTAAACCATTTTACCCACTTGTAACTGATGTTTTATCAGTCAAATAAACTTTAAATGTTTTGGCATGGCATCTTTTTCCAGTTTAATGGAAATAACCATTACCCAGTGAGAGCAGCCTGTAGTGACAAACAGATGGGCATGAAGGAGACGGTCTTGGCCTTATGGCTTTCTGTGGTAAGTCAGTAGTCTGCCTAATTAGATAATAATGATTCTGCTTCTTATTAGAGGCTGGTGCAGTACACATGGCACTTGGAGCTTCAGACCACCTTGTCCCTGCCAGGATGAGTCTACTCATCTGACAGGAGTTCAGAGATGGCTCGCTCTCCCACATCCCTCTCTTTTTATGTCTTTGTGAGCCATCACCCCAGCAGTCCTGTATTTTCTTCTTTTTTGGTGTCCTCTCCTGCTGCCAGAGCCCAGTCCACTCTGAAATCCTGACAGACAGTGCAGACACACTGCTCATTTGCAGCTCTTGCTGGTGTTGTGCTGTTTGTGTTTGTTTGGTTTATGTGCTAAAAATATGTAAGGAACACTGTGTATAGAGGACAGGGTTACGCAAGTGCATCATACCTTCAAGGCTCGACTTTAATTTTCTAGCATGAGTACAATATCAGGCATATTTACATCAAGAAAAATGAAAGGAAGGACACAGTGAATGGCAACATACACTATCAGTGCTTTTTTCTGGTTTCCTTTAGGTACTGTTTTATTTTAGAACTTGTTACGACATACGCTTTATATGACATGAATTTTTGCTTTGAATGCACCACAGAGGTGAATAAGCTCTGTTGTGAAAATGAAAAGGTGGCTGTTTCATTTAGTACATGCCCCTTGCCTTTATTCTATAAAGTGTATACAGTGTAGCCCTCTAAACTGACGCGCTTCAAACTTATACAAAGGTGCAAATTTAAATTGAAGCTTACATACGTATATATAAGAGAGAGAAAGAGTAAATAAATGACACTTTTAAAAGAAAACCCTCAGCAGCTGGACTTTTTAAAGAAGGGCTGAGTAAAAAAGAACATATAGGTTCTTTAGTCATCCAAAATATGCACGAGTTGAAACAGAACGTCTCCCTGAACCTGTCTTCTTTCCATCTTTATTTCTCAATTTATTATTCTGTGTGGGGTCAGAGCCCCTGATCATGGTACTGATGGAGCTCTGGAGTTGGTCCCTGAGCACCTTCAAAGGCAGCTCACTGTTCCTAATACTGTATGTGCTATGTGCTGATACTAATCGCTAATGCTAATGCTAAGTATAATTGTGAGCATTAGTATGGGTGAAATGTTATTTTAACCTTTTTTTTTTAATTCAGGGTTAGTTGTAAACATTGAGTAAACACAATCTAATGAAAACACGCTCATTCTGACATGTTGACTTTTAAAGTGTTTATTTGCTGAACGTCTTAAAGACTTTCATGTACAGTATTCACTGACTTGCCAACAGCTGTTGATATGCTTCTTGCTCCTCTTTGCAGCTGCTCTATAAGGTTCCCTGTATTGTTCTAAGTAGAACAGCTTTCTTCTGTTTTGCCCTCTGGTCTTGGAATAAGCTTCAGGATACACTATAAGTCTATGATTTTGTCTCCCTGGGAGAATTCAGTGGTAAACTAGGAAGGTTTGGAAGTGCTATCCCTAAGATTAATTATGTGTCATGTATTTTCCCTTTTTCCGTTTTAATGTGTGATCTGTTTTGCTGCAGCGGATATTATTCATTTAAACATTTATGTATTTATTTAGAGTTTATCAGATAGGGACAGATATATTTACATATATAAACTGAGAATGGCAATGGCATACAGTACATCATATTGCAGCCTAAGTATTTATTGTTTGTTGTGAATTCTAATATTTCTCTACTCTTTGTACATATTTGTTCTCTTGACACTTTTCACTAGAAGGGTTTTTACTGAATCAAAAAAGTCAAATATGAATTATGACCTTAGTACAGTTTGAAAGAAATACAAAAAAGTATTGAAATGTTCATTAAACTGATTACAGCAGGATTTCAGGAGTACACATTTACAACACATCACATTTAACATTAGACTCGAGTGTGAGTTTGTTGCCGAGTAAACCAGGATTCAGTGGCCGTCTTGAAGTTGTGGTGAAGTTCATAGGAAATTTCAGATGGTCAGGCAGTGATTTCCAGACTTTCACACAAACTGATGTTTAAGCAAATGGAACTTTGCACTTGCAAATAATGAAGCTGCTCTTGTGGATCTGCTTTGCAGTATATTTATGTATCTTGAAGGACAAAGTCTATTTAGCTTTATTTTGTTAAAATCAATATGATTCACAAAACTTAACATCAACCTAGATCAGGGGTGTTGAACTCATTCTAGTTGAGGGGCCACGTACAACTCATTATGATCTCAAGTGGGCCAGACCACTAAAATAATAACAGTAGAAAAAGTCAAATTACATGATGAAAATGTTTACATCTACAACGTATCCTTTACAAAAAGTGAATAACATCAACAACAACCTGAAATTTTGTAAGAAAGAAAGCGCAATTTTAACCATATTATACTTTAGTTTATCATGTATATATGTGCATTACACCTTACAGATCACAGTGGATCTACAAACACACAAAACATTTCAGGTTGTTCTAATTAGTTCAGGTTATTCACTTTTTTATATAAACGTAAACTGTTCATGCAATTGAACTTTTTTTACAGTAAAACAAAGAGAAGCATTTGGAGTTATCATTATTTATAAGTTATTATGGCAGTATTTTACTGGTCCGAGCTACTTCAGATCATACTGGGCTGCATGTGGAACCTGAACTGAAATGATTTTGACTGTTACTATGTTCAGTGCAATTTTTGCATTTCACAAATTCATCCCACGGGCTGGATTGGACCGTTTGGCAGACCAGTTCTGGCCCACGGGCCGTATGTTTGACATCCCTGATTTAGACCTATTAACCTATTCATGTGCATGTCTTTGGAGGGTGGGAAGAAGGTCAGAGTACCCGAAGAGACCCCCAAATCTTCCTTGGTTTTCGTCTAAAACGCCTAAGGCCTGATTCTACGGACACTTTGCAGGTGTAGGTATAAATTGGTTGGCTTGAGTCAACATGGTTAAACCATGTGACATTCATCCATTCATTCAGTTTCCAAAGCACTTCTTCTTTGAGACAGTGGCAGGATGCTGGAGCCTGTTCCGGCTCCCAACGGTCAAAGGCTGGGTACACACTGGACATGCTGCCAGTTCATGACAGGACAACCATCTGACAAATGGGAGAACACTGATTTCAGATCCTGGAACAGGTCAGATTATTCTTAATTGTTTTACACATTTCATTCATTCTCCTCTCTTCTTTCAAAAACTCAATACAACCATTAGTACAAGATCATTGCACTTGCTTTTAGTCATGTTGTTTTTAATACATGTCATACTGTACCTGTTACTTCCTTTTAGCACTGGTGCGACATATTATAAAACTGTATTTTCTGTTTTCATACACTTACTATTAATAACTACTCTTATTAAAAATACATCATTGTAAATACTGTAAGTAATACTCTCCTTTAGCACTATTATGGCTCGTTATGTAACTTTGTAACCTGTAACTTGTTTTGTTTTTATTGTCTTATCTGCCTGTTGTTCCACCTCTTAGCCAGGTCATCATTGTAAATGAGAAGTGGTTCTCAATTGACCTACTTGGTAAAATAAAGGTTAAATAATTTTTTAAAATTAAAACATGTTTTTAACATGGCTTTTAAAATTCAGCCAAGAATCTCGGGTAATACATACATATTTATGCTGTAATAATAATAATAATAATAATAATAATAATAATAATAATAATAATAATAATAATAATAATAATAATAATAATAATAATGGATAAGACTTCTATAGCACTTTTCTATTTTGTGTACTCAAAGCGTTTACATTGGATCCATTATTCATTCACTCTCACATTCAGACACTGGTGGTGGTAAGGGTTGGGGTTGGGGTTCTACATCTGAGGCCACAGCTGCCCTGGGGCAGACTGGCGGAAACGTGCCCTGTTACTTGTTCAGCGAGTTCACCTTTAATTCTAATGCTCATGGAACCTGTGGCAGGTAGCTTTTTAAGGACAGAGACTCACTTTCCTTAGTACTTCATAAGCAGGGTCTTCTCTCTTGGCCAAGTCTCACTTCCCCAGTAAACCTGGGATCTCAAGGGACTCAAATTAGCAGTATTTGTCATCGTTCATCATGCCTGAGTCTCATTGATCCACATTTTTATAGTTACATGTTGTCATACTATATAGATCCTGGATTATTTTATGTCACCTCGAGCGATCATTGGTCGATGAAACGCTGTCACTAGGTGATTAATATACTGTGAACAGATCAGAGATCAGAGGTTCTATATTGAAATCTTTGTGTGGACGTCGTGCTTCTGTATTCTTATGCTAATCACAGAATAGACGTGTAAGAGTCACACTTAACTCCAACCAGCAGTTATTATGGGAACCATGTCTGTCCACTTAGGATTGGACTGTGTATGTGCAGAAACACATGAAGAATCAAAGCAGGAGAACGGAACAACAGATGTTTTTCAAACAACATGCTCTGATGCCTGGACTGAAAGGAGAGTTAAAGGCTTTCAGGTAATACGTGTGGAGCTATCAGAAGGATTAAAGTGAGAATTCCAGATAAAATATGAGTACACTAAAGAAAGTACATGTGCTAAAGTGAATATTTCATAAGCGAGAAAGGTACCTGGGAAAGCAGTCGTGGCGCTGATTCAGCAGATTTACTGCTATGAGAGGAAGAATTATAAATAAGCCCTCATGTCACAAGCTGTAGGGAGTGCACTCAGCCTGACCCTGTTTATGGTGTCAATACAGCGCCAAACATCACTCTGGAGTCATATCATCTGACAGGCTCTGGACGTACACACAGTGTAGATCAAAAACATGACAGCCACTGCTATGTGCATGTGCATTTTTGAACATAATAATTAGATCACTGGGACAAAATAGTAAAAAGTCGACATTTAGCACCAGTTTGACCTCAGGGTTTTTCTTTGAACACAAAGGTGAGACATAAACGGACAATTTAATAAAGAAATAAACCACAATTAAATGAATGACAACAAAACCTCAGGTTTTCAATGACAGGTGATGTATAAATGAAGAACATCTGATACTGAAAAATAATCTAGATGCAAATACAATTTCAAAAACATAATATCAGCTCTGTCCAGCTACATTCAGTTTTATTTATGGGCCTCAAATAAAAACCAGGAGTCAATTACAAACCCCATCACTAGCCACAAACTAATAACAGCCAGTCTTCAGTTAGAGGGTGGGTAAAAAACTATATGGACAAACATGCACAGAGTGACTTTTACAATTTTAACTTAATATATTCACCTGCATATTTCCATATTTTTTAACACTTTGTTGTTATAGATCACACATCTGAAGTGTTACTGTCAGTCAATGCAGATGTTTTGTGTTTTATTTTTCCAGTAAAACTGTCTTTATCCAATTTTCCATCAAAAGGACTTTTTCCAGGTAATGTTACCTTACCAGGAACTTTGCAAAAACAAAGTGAGGCTTGTAGAAATGGGATAAACAAGTTTGCAGCTATGACTTTGAACCAGTACAATGTTCACTTATTTAACAGAGAAAATGACTAAATAAAGGCCTCCCTCTAATACAATAAAAGCCTGGTACCTTCTGTAGATGTGCAACATAAAGGCTCAGGCCACTACATGAGGAAATGTAGTTGTGGCAATCATGGTGCATAATTATCTCCAGGCATGTCACAAAATCAGGTGAAGGCCTTAACATTACTACACACAGACCCAGGGCAACAGTCGGGAGGAGAAGTGGTGTCCAGAAGAAGAAACCTCCAACAGAACCACACTGCCTGGAGCAGCTGGGGTGAGTGGAAAGAGAGAGAAAAGAAAAGCATAAGTAGGGACAGAGAGGAAAACATGCAAACGATGGAAGAGGGAACGTTCCTCACATCCATAATTCCATGACATGGAGGAGGACTGGACTCACTGTCCCCCTGCAGCCCAGGACTACTACCAAGGGATGACCAGTTCACAACAACCTTAATATTTGGCCACCAAAATGTTATTACTTCTTCCTTGCATCTCATCAAATGCTCTTGCCAAATGTTGCAGCATTCTGTCAAAGTGTTTTGGACGTTGTTTGAGACATAATCTGGTTGTGAAGCCATGACTCGACTTCTCGCTTCCAGTTCCACTTCTGTTCATTCCTCTGTCTTCAATTTGCCGCAGGTCAGTGTCACTGAGTCCATAAAACACAGCCCGTTGTCATTTGACCACTTCACATATGATGACAAAGAGAAGAAAAGGTGGAGGAGGCTGACAAATAAAGTGAAAGTTACAACACTTGAATGAATGCAAAGAAAAAGTTGCTGCCAACTAAACTTCAGGTATGAGGCTAACTAACATTAGCTCCCACTCAATCTGTCAAACTGGATCTTAATGGATTCCCTTGATAGACAAAATGGTTTTTATGAAGTTTCGCATCTTCACACTTAATTTTTTCATTTGTCAGTTATTATTGTGTAGAGTAGAACTTCATCGTTTTGAAATGTACTCGTTTTATAAATCAGTTTTCCCCATTGACATGAATTGAAATATAATTCATCCGTTCCAGCTTCCCAAAATCACCTTTAAGGACTTTTAAAACTGAAAAAGTGCAGAAGAAAATAACAATTATAAAAACATTAAAAAAAGAGAATGCAAAAGAAAAAAATTGGTTTTATTAACTTATTTACCTTAAAGATGATACGATCTGTAGGTAATAGAGGAGGAAGAGGAGGAGGAAGAGGAAGAGGAGGAGGAGGGTTACTGTTTGGAGAAGAATCTCCTTCCTTTAAAACATCAGGCAGAACAATTTCTGGTGTTTTCTCTTGTGTGAGATCCCAATCACATTTTCTCTCACGAGCGCAATGTTGCTTCAACCAGATGGACAGGTGACCTGAGTGAGCGGAGGCTGCTCCTGTTGGGAGGAGCATGTGTGAGCTCAGTGCTGACTAACGGCGGCTAGTATGACGCTCACTCGTACTGCAGATTTCCTGTCGTATTTCAAGACAAAAGTACTCAGGAGCCACAGCTCCTAACACAAATTACTCATACAATGGTGAACTTGTACTCCAAGGTTCTACTGTATTTGTAAAATGACTTTTGTCAACACACAGTTGAGCTCAAAGGGAGGCAATGAACAACTGTGAGAGGACCAGGACCTGGGACAGTATTTAAGACACAAACTGTAATCTGCTGCAGGTAAAACACTGAATATGGAAACTAATCATTGTCTTTCAGTTAAAGGGTACCTGTGGGGAATTTTCATTGCTAGCTACTGATAAAGATTTTTATTTTTAGTCATACTCAGTACTCAGATACTACTAGCTAATGTGCTGGAAAAACATGCTGTGACAAAGATACTAAGGACTAAAGATGAAAAATTACAATCAGTTTCTCTGATGATGAAAATGTTACGGCTTGAGCTTAAAGGGTACCTGCAGTGAATGTTCATTGCTAGGTATTTGAAAAGATCACATGTAATACTAGTGGTTCCGTCAGGTAACTTACATTATAGCGTGTTGTCAAGTACGCTGTAGTACTAAGTCACTGCTCCGTCAGTCAGACATGGTCACAGACATGTTTCCTCCTTCACAGGTTGTTCCAGCACCAGTAGTGATGCAGACGTTGTTTTGTCTGAGTACCTAGGCTGTGTTGGACTGGTCACTGACCCTGTGCAGCAGACACCAGTCAAAGATGACACATTATTGGCCAGTGCTGGGTCCCGTCTCCAGGACAATGGTGGAGTGTAAAGCTTACAGCTGCACAAACAACAAGCGCCAACATGTCTTTCCACTCAGTCTCGCTCACTGACTGCTGCTTGTTTACTCGCACTCAATCACCTGAAATTAATGATGGAACGTCACTTACGGCTGACAATGGCTGCTCCCTGTACGTTCTGCCCCCACCTGTAATTCACATAAGAGAAAGGTCCAGTGTGGTGCATTTATGGTGATTTTTTTACTGAATTTGTGCCTGTCCTGCTTATAAGTAATACACAACACACAATAAATGTGGTAAACATGACCAGTACAGGTTGTTGAAAATAGCAATTCTAACTTATTATTATTAAGATAAAATGTGTCTGCTATTCTCCTGCGTGTTCTTTTATAATGGAATAAATAGCGGAAATCGATCGATCTCAATTATATCTATTTATTTAACAACCAGCAGTTGATATAACAATCAGAGCTCTGGTTCGGATCCCTGTCCCTAACACCAACAA
>JAPQRQ010000010.1:27435640-27457091 GCA_037367365.1 Apogon talboti | reverse complement strand
AATGTGTCTTTAAAATGAAAGATATATTAACTTTAATCAGCATTTCATGAGTTTCAGCCTCTATATGTCTTCTGCTTCTTCATTTACCTGTCATGATGTTTTGTTAGTAATACACACTTTATATGAAACTCATTATCTGATTGTTATTAATATACAGTTGTATGAAAATGAGAAGTGTTGTGTTTTTGTTTCCCTATAATGAGTCATTCAGAGGGTGGTTTGTCAACCAAACACCAAGCTCAAGTGCATCCATAAATGCTAGGTAGTTAAGGTAGTTACATAATAGTAACATAATAAAAGGAAGGGAATTGAGGGGACAATGAACAGTGATAAATCAAAGGTCAAAACCTATTGTGAGCATATTTTACTGTATACAGTATGTTATAGGTATATAATCTGCCACAATAAAATGGATGCAAAAATCTTGTTATATATTAAGGACACGTGATCTCTCTCTTCTAAAACCTTACCAGATAAAGGTTTTTCTGATATAATTTTAGTAAGAACTAAGATATATGTGGAAAAAAAAATCATGAAAGAGACCACGTTTGGTATAAAAACTCATCCAAGCATGCCAGTCAAGTTTGGCCAGGTGGGTTTTGCAGGGCCCAAGAACTTCATCTTTAAAAATATAGTTTGTCATTTGCAAACCAAATGGTGACACACACTTTGTTCCATCTTCACTGACAATCCACAACCAGTGTCCTGGTTTTAAAGTGCTAGATTTTAAAGTCTGGAACAGTGAAAAGCTGGTTAATCAGCTGTTATGATCCCTTAAAATGGGGGTTCCACAGGGTTCTGTATCAGGCCCCCTCTTGCTTATTATTTATATTAATGATCTTGGTGTACATGTGTCAAATGCCAATTTGCTCTTTTATGCTGATAACATAGTTATTTACTGCTGTGGATCAACTCTTGTACAGGCCCTTGAATCCCTGCAGAAAGCCTTCATTGCTGTCCAGCACTCATTAATTCACCTGAAACTCGTTCTTGATGCAGACAAGACAAAACTTATGTTGTTTTCCAGTTTGAGGAAATTTCCACAAACGCTTCCCACGTGACCACTGGAGGGAAATGAAAAAGCGGTGGTTCACATGTTTAAATACCTGGGTGTACTCATTGATGACTCCCTCACTTTCAAGCCACATGTGGAAAAACCTTGTGAAGAAACTGAGGCTAAAACTAAGTTTTTGTTTTTCTGAAACAAATTGTGTTTTTCGTTTAATGCAAAAAAGCGGCTTGTTGCTGCATTTTTTTTAAAAATTAGTATTGGATTGTGGAGATGTTTTATACATGAGTTCTTCTGCTCAATGTCTTCAGATGGTTGACACTGTCTGCTGTGCTCCTCTGAGGTTTATTACCAACTGTAATGCATCACCTCACCACTGTGAGTTGTACTCTCGGGCAGGATGACCTGCTCTGGCCACCAGAAAGATCAGCCATTGGTAGCTACATGTTTATATATAAGCCATTATTTGGCCTCTTGCCTGTTCACATTTGTACATTAACTATGAAGAGACCTTCTGATACTTATTCTCTCCATACAAATGCTCATATGTTGGTTTCTGTTCCATTCACCCGTACAGACATGGGTCAAAGGGCCTTTGTTTACTCTGCACCTAATGCATGAAATCAGCTACAGAAAGACTGAAAACTGAGTTAATTTCTTTGAGCACTTTTAAGTCCAAATTGAGACTTCTTGAGGCCAACTCCATAACTTCCACTTGTTTTTCTTAATCTACTTGTAAATGTTATTCTTACTGACTGTTTATTGTGGAATGTGTCTGTTGTGTAAATTTTAACTGTGTAATCCTGTAACTGTGTGTTGTATTTGCTGTTGCCTATCTTGGCCAGGACTCCTTTGTAGAAGAGGTTCTTAATCTTAGTGGGATATTTCCTGGTTAAACAAAGGTTAAATAAATAAAAATACACTGAAATATCAGTAGACAGGCTTTCTAGCTGGTTGCCCTATACATTTGTTGGCCTAAAATTCAAGATGACATTCTGGACTTTCACCCAACATAAATAAGATGAGTTATTGAGGAATAATAAAGTTTTAGTGCAGTTCACGTGGTGACAGATCAAATGCATTGCATATGTAATGTATTATACTCAGGTTAAACATTACAGGGCAGTATTAAATGCATGTGCAGAGTGGTCAGTCCACAGAACGGACACACACATCATCATGGCTGATTTTGGAGAGATCCTCAGGAACATTGGAGAATTCGGGTTATTCCAGAAGGTCACTCTGGTTGCACTTTGCTTTACAAACTTCATTCAGACATTTGTGATGGCAAGTGTTGTTTTCATAGAGATGAATCCAGATCGACACTGCAACACAGACTGGATCCTGGGTCTGGATGCGAACCTGACCACAGATGAGCAGCTGAACCTGACTCTGCCCAGGGAGGCTGATGGAACCTTCAGCAGGTGTCAGATGTTTGTCCCTGTGGACTGGGACATCGACGCCATCAGGGAGTTTGGACTCAATGAGACCATGAGGTGCCAGAATGGATGGGTCTACAAAAACACACTGTACACGGCCACCATAGTCACTGATGTAAGTGGTGATTGATAGTAACAGTGTATCTTTTGTTTTTCTTTTCTGCTGATATACATATTCATAACTTTCTTTCTTTTCTTTCTTTCTACAGTTTAATCTAGTTTGTGACCAAGGTCATTTGGTGGAAATAATTCAAGCAGTTTTCATGTTTGGATGTCTTACTGGTTCTCTCGTGTTTGGACCTCTTGCTGAATCGTAAGTATCTTCCATTTCTTATGAAATTATCAATATTCAGATTTTTTTAAACTGCATAACTATAGCTCAGATGCCCATTTAGCTCCTCCTTTACTGAAAATCCGAGAATATGAAAACATTATCATTTCGAGTTTATGTGGCGTACACCACATGTCCTAAAAGTACATTTTCAGTGTAAGCTGACAATGCACTTGCAAAAGTTGCACATCACAGAACATTTCTAATATTATAAATCCTGCAGATGTACATGATCTAAATGAAGAATGTAGATCAAAGGAGAGAAACTTTACCTTTTAGCAGATGAATATGAAAACCTGCTGCCAGTGTTAAACTCTGGATGTCATTCTGCACTGTGAAATATTACATTGGAGAAGGACAAAAAACCTATTTTACTCTTTAAACTCACTGTAAGATCATAATATATGACTATGTGTATATACTGCATCATTGTATTTTTCTCTGTTATAGGTTTGGTCGGAAACGGGCAACTCAAGTTCCAGCCATGATCATGTTTCTATTTGTGTTGACAACAGGGTTTTGCCCTAATGTGTATTTATATTTAGTCTCCATGTTCTTGGCGGGATTTGGAGGTGGTGGCTATCGAGTCAGCTGCATTGTACTGTGTATGTAAACTAATTTTATACATATTTAGTTGCTGCAATAAATCCTGAAGGAAAGCTTACAAAAACATAAAATTTTGATATATATTTATATTATTTATAAATAGTAATTTCTATGACTTAAAGGTTCAGGAGGCAGAAGGCATAGCCTGGCATGGTCACCAATCATAGAAAGAAAACATATTTGACATCTGTCTTGTCAATTAAGATCTTATATATAGGTGTTAATATATTTTTTAATGGAAAAATACTATGGAAAATACAAGACTCAGAACATTGTCAGAATCAGACTTGATTTAATATGAAGATTTCCAAGAACAGTATATCTATATATTATATACTATATTATATTATATACTATATATACTATATAGTATATCTATAAAAGGAGAAAAGCCATAAGAGCCATTAGTTGTATGCAATTTACACACAATAGGGACTTGTGGACAGTGCATGTTATGACAAAACAAATTGCACTGAATTGAATCTTCATATCAGATCATAACTGACCTGGCCCATAGAAGATAAATGGTTCTAACAAGTTCAACCTGTGGATATGGGTTTGAATGGGATTAATGTCTGATCCAGCAGAACAAATATAACAAAACAGACATATTCTGACAGAATCTTAACAGTGATTCAATATAGCTGTCAATCACTCATATTTATATCCTCCCCCTCTCTCAAACATTTTCTGAGGTCTGAACACAGAGTCAAGAGCAGCTGCAGAAGTCTAGTTTCCTTTCACTTGTAATATCTAAAAAAAACACAACTACAACAAAAAAAAAAGATTATCATTGATATTTTGCTCAATGAAAAGAAATCTACTGCCCACTGGACCTTTAATTAATGTGTGTGAGTGATGAAATATCAATCTCTTCAACGTCAGTATTTCAGTGTGGTTTGTTGATTTCGTGTCTTGCAGGTACTGAGTGGATCGGTGTGTCCAAACGGTCATGGGGAGTATGTTTGGTTCAGCTCTTTGTTTCCATTGGACAATGTGTCCTGGCTGGTTACATCTACTTCATCAGAGACTGGAGACTGGCTCAGATTATCGCGGCAGCTCCACTGGCAGTGGTTTTAATTTACATATGGTGTGCATTGCACTCTGTTATAACTAAAAAACAATCTTATTTTTAAGATATAGATTATTGTCATCAGTTGGGATTTTTTTGTGACTGTTATTGTTCTTCTTTCCATCAGGTTTATTCCAGAGTCGGCCCGGTGGTTGTTGAGCAGAGGGAGAACAGAAGAGGCAAAACAGCTAATAATGAAGGCAGCAGCCATCAATAAACGTACAATCCCAGACTCTCTGCTGGACAAAGTACTGAAGCTTTGACAAAAGTATTTATAGCATAACTTCCAAAACACAGGGACTATAGACAGACCTATGGTGGCTCCCCTAAACTCAAGAAAAAAACCTTACATTTACATTGCGGTATTTCCCACAATTTACATTAAATGTAGATAAAGTTTATACCTATTCCTTCAACTTAGAAGGTTTTGTTTGAGGGTTACCTTAAGCAAATAATTCAGTTACTGTCAGACATAACCTCCTGGTGGAGATGGTTTTAATAACAAAAATATAGAAAGAATTCTGTGGCCATGTCTGTAGACCTGGCAAAGGCTTTTGATTTTGTGGACAAAAAATGTGACACAGAGAGAATTGTCTAGTATGGTTTAACAGCACTCGTCATGTGCAGTTTCTGAGATAAGAAGGCTTTTTATCTGAACCCCTGCCTCTGTCTAAGGGTGTTCCTCATGGGTCATTACTAGGTCCTATAGTATTTTATATTAATGTCAACATTGCTCTCACAGCAGATGGTTCGCACATCCACCGGTACACTGACAACACCATCTTATACACTTTGAGCCTGTCCCCAACCAAATATGCATCAAACAGGAGACTCATCATTAAAAATTAAGATTAGTGGTCAAAGAGAGGGAAAAACCCTCTCTTTGAAACAAATTCTTATGTAAAAGCAAGATGATGTAAAATGGAATTTTGTCTCAAATCTCAATGATATATCGCAGCATACCATTCGCACATTGTTTTATTGTATGTGGAGGAAAAAAATGTAATGAATATTAATATATATCTACTGCTGCTTTTACAGAGCAGGCACATGACCAGCTGTGCAAATGTCAACTGTCATGAAAGTATACTTCCATTTCCAGCTGGTGCTTCTTACTGCAAAAGTGTGATGCAAAACAGTTTGCCACAGATACAGACAGCACATTTCCTGTGGCTGATCAAATAATCTGTCTGTTACAGATTGCAGTGAAAGAAACTGTGAACAATGGAGGCATTAAAATCATTTTCAGATCACGTCTGCTAACAAGATATTTCTTCATTGTGTTACTGGCATGGTAATGTTGACTTTCCATTTATTTTTTTTTAGATGCTTTGAATGTTTGATAAAGTTGGACGTGTTCTGACTGTTTTATTTCTGTTTCCAAACAGGTTTTCAGTGAATGTTCTCTTCTACTGCTTGTACCTGAATATGGCAAACTTAGGATTCAACATTTTCCTGACACAGTTCATATTTGGTGCTATTGAAATACCTGCTCATGTACTTTGTGTTTGGCTGTTGGAGGTGTTTGGAAGAAAACCACTGTTCATGCTAACACTGGTCACTGGAGGGCTCTGTAGTATACTGATCTTAGCTGTTCCTCAAGGTAAATGACTTGGTGAATGTTCATTGTTTGGAAAAGACAAAATGTATGTTTTCAATTTTGTTTAAGAATTAATTTCTTTTGAAAGGCTGTATTGAACAAAGCTCTGATATCTCTCCAAAATCAATTGTTACCAGGGCCAAAACTTAACCAAAAAAAAGCATCATGCGAATACAAAAATGTATTTTCGATTGAAAACAGTGCCAATAGTGAATAAAATACTATAATGTTGATGTAAATCTGTGACTTTTCTGATTCACTAAATTCATCAACAGTTAAATAATTACTTTTAATGTATATTAAACTCTGAAAACTAAATATTTTAAATGAGCTATAATTATGAAACATTGAAATATTGAATTTATGAAATGACCAAATTTACATCACTGTCCACATACTTATGAATCTGACTGCATATCTGTGGTCTGCAAAACTTTTAGTTTATTCTGGTGATGTTTCTGATGTTTGCTTTTAAGTGGTTAATTTTTTTTTTTCCAGGGAGTGGCATCGTTGTTACATCTTTAGCTGCTTTTTCTCGCTTTTTCCTAATCGGGGCTGGTTCTATATGTGCTGTGTTGCTACAGGAGCTGTTTCCGACATCTATTCGGTAGGTTGTCAAACTACCCCAAGTCTTAGGCATTTGTGTTTCTTTGCTCCTCGTACTTTTCTCTCTTTATGATGTTGACTCTTGAATGCGCACTGAGATCATGAGACAAATGTGGCTCATTTAATCCCTCCTCTCTCCTCTACTCAGACAAACAGCCACAGGCTTTGGCGCCATATCAGCCAGAACAGGGGGAATAGTGGCTCCACTGCTCAACATCACAGCCATGTACCACTGGATCATACCCATAGTGGTCTCCAGCAGCCTCCCCTTTATCAGTGGTGGTCTTGGTTTCCTGCTCCCTGAGACCAGGAGGAAAGAGCTTCCTGATTCCACTGATGAGGCTGAGGGCAACAGGTAAATATGTTGTACACATAAGCAATGTTTAAGTGGCATCATCCATTGGTTCTACAGTTTAGAAGCCTCAAGATGCTTGATATGACTATTGGTTATTAGGACAGAAGTTCCTATATTTGGATTAAGAGGATGGAGATGGAGAAGAGCAAGTCAACAAACCGATCTTAATGAAAACACGACCACATTAACTGAGAGCATCCAGTTTAACATTATGAAGGCACTATGTTACTCAAAAAATGTTGACACATACAACTATTTCTGATGATAGTAATATGAAAATCAAGAAATATATAAACATTGTAATAATGACTAAAGGACAACTACATTAAACTGCAACTGTATTCAAGCCAATCCAAATCACAATCTCCCGCAGGTAAAAACTGACACTAAATGCACCAATAAATGTATTTTAGCGAAATAAATAAATTTCACCATTCTGAATCATGTCTGGTGTCTTTGAGGGAAGTTATAGTGAAGGACCATACAGGCTCCGCTGTTGCATACTGGGTCTGGAAATGAGTTTGGTGTCACCATGACGTCAAACTTAGGTGGACATAATCTAAACAACTGACATATGTAAACATTCACCCTGTGTGAGTCATTCAGAAATTAACTATAAAGGCCACAACTGTTTTATCTACCTGACTGTAAACATGTCACCTTCATATAACGTGAATGTCTATGGGGAGTGATGTACTTTTGAAGCCTGCCCCCAGTGGACATTCAGTATATTGCAGATTATAAAACTTCATTGTCTTCACATTTTAGCCCCAGAGGTTGTTGTTCATGATGTACATGGTATCTGTAACTTTTCCTAAACGCCTGTCTGTCATGTGTCCTTTGTTTTTCCAGAAGCGTGACACCAACAAACACAAGTTGTCCATATTCAGTTTCAAGTAAGCTATAAATGTGTGTTTTAAATGTGTTTTCTTATCACTGGGTTATGCAGAAACATGTACCGTAAATGTCTTGTTTTAAAAAATCTTAAGCTGTTTTTATAATGTTAGAATAAGTTCTGAGAGGCTGATGAAACGCATCAAATGAAATGAATGTTTGAAATAAACTTAATTTGGTGTCATCACAATAAATGTATGAAGTTATTATTATAAACTGATGATCAGGTAAACCTGAACTAATCTCATAAAACCATTGTGAGTTGATCATTAGTTGATGGAGTCGTGACACGTTGGCATTAATTCATGAATTGAATCATTATGAATCAATCTAATTAGTGTTACTTAAGTTACAGTATTGATAATTATGTTTTCCTCTATGTACAGTCTCCTGGAAATGTGAAATGTGTTTGTTACCATGTAATGAGTCATTCCGAAAGTGATTCTTCTTCACTGTGTTTCTGCAGTGGCTCCAAACAGACCTCCTCTTGTTCTTTGTTTTTTTATATTATTGTAGGTGACATCAACATTAATGTGAATTACTTTCCCCTACTATATTTGAGTGCAGACCAGAGTTAACATCCTCTTCAACAAAACAAACACCAACCCTATCAAGGTTAGGTTAGGTTTTAAACAGTGTGAACCTTTATTATCTATTTGTATTGTGTGTAAAATGTTGTAATTCTTTTTGATGATAAATTCCTCAACAGTGGTTTGTGTGCTTGTGTGTTTTATAGGATTTACACCGGAGCTAACTGATACCAGGTTTTAAAGTGTGGAACAGTACATAGCTGATTGTAGGTTAAACAGCTGTTGTGATCCCCTAAAATGACTGTAACATGGATGAAGTTAACATCAAGTTACATTTAAGGAGCTTTAACTCACTTTCCCTAAGTATAAAGGGAAGTTGAGCTGAGGTTCAGTTTAGTTTACACACAGGCTGCAATAATCCCACATATTTCACATGTATGATCTATTACATTGTACACAACATGGTTTTAAACAGTGTGATGTTTATTCTCAGTAGAGCTTAGAGCACATCACAGAAGTTAATGTTACAATTTTTGTCAGACTTAGTTGTGTTTCTCATTAAAAGTCCAGACAAATAAATGCATTATGCAGAGCAGTGAGGTCAAAAGTATGTAATGAACAGTTAATTTACCAAAAGCAACAAAAATACACAATATGAATGTTATTGGAAATGGTTTAAAGGAAGTTTCCTGAGTTATTAGTTGGAAATTAATGAACAACAAAATAAAAAATGTCAAATGTAATCATCACAAATATTGACTAATACATGCAGCACACAGTATTTTGAAGAATTTGCACAATTACATACACTTAAACCTAATTATTTCTTTTGACTCTTCATCTATTACCTTTTTTTTTTTTGCACAATCAATATAAAATATATACAGCTATTAGCCAAAAGTTACATCACAGTTAATGTTTTTCTTTATGTGGGATGTGGATGAAATTAGGGTCTGAAAATACAGATTCTTTTTTCTAATTGAAAAACAATATGAGTTCTGATTTGTTTATTTATGGATTGTTTTGCGATTTGTTGTATCATCCAAGTAAGTCATCCATCCAGCTGCTGTTTGTGTTGCTTTTTTCTGCTTGTTGGACAGTGTTCGGTCCAGATTGTGGTTCAGATGCAAAAATATCATCTGCAAAAGGATCTGCCTGGACTGAAGGAGCACCAGTAGAAGGAGCTGAACAAAGAAAATCATCCAGTGAAGTGGAATGCGTTGAACTTTGCAGGTCTTTAAACACATCTCCTCCAAAGATGTCATCAGGAAAAGGGAGCGGCTGGGTTCCGGCTGCTGATTGGTCGGTTGCGTTGACAGGAAGTGGTGGGCTGAATATATCAAAGTCCTGAGTGTTTGCAGTGAATAGATCTGAATGTTGATTTGCAGGTTCTGAATCAGGGACAATCAGCTGATCCATGACACTAACACTACCTTCATCTGATGCAGGGACATTAAAACTAGAAGTGTTAGTAGTGAACAATGATACTGAATCACCAGACACACCCTGCAAAAGCCCCTGAGACTCTGCGGGAACTAAAAGACTGGATGAATCTTGTTGAGGTTCAGGGCTGAGATCAAAAAGCATTTCCTCTCGCAGGGTTCCACCTACTATTTCTGGTTTTTGAAGACCTTCACCTTTATCTTTTTGAGCTTCAAATGGGATGAAACTTGCACTGTCTCCAAAAATATCATCACTAAATGGGCCAGTCCGGACCTCATCATGCATTTTGCCAGCTTTTAAGTGACCATTTGGCTCTTCTGGAAAAATGGATGGAGGATCTTTAGACTCAGGTGGTCCAGGATCAGGGAAAGCTACACTATTTTGTGCAATAGGATTATGTGTTAATAGGGTTGGTTCCTCTATAGATGTTCTTATGTCGTCATTTTCGTTACCACTCGTTTTGGCGCCAGCAGTTTCTTTAGATATGTGTTCCACATTCATCTCCTCAGGGTTTTTCTCATCTTTCTTATGTCCTTCATGGTCCTCAGCTGATCTCACAGTGTCCTTAATCTTCTCTGATGACAATTGAAAGAGTCCTCCACTCAGTTTCACATCTGGTTCCTTGGCATCTTCTGGTTCGACGGGGACAGAACTAGCACTTAACGGATCTGTTCGGACTTCATTGTATAGATCTTTAGTTTCAGCTGGTCCAGGATCAGTGAAAGTCAGGCCTGAAGCTGGACTTTTGTTACTCTCTGTTGTTTTAGTCTGAACATCTTCTTGATCCATTGCAGACCTCGGAGTCGTGTCTTCCTCCTTTTTCAGCTCCTCTCTGTTTTTCTCGTCTTTGTCATTTCTTCTGCCGTCCTGATCAGCTGATCTCACAGCGTCCTCAGTCTTCTCTGATGACGACTGAAACAACCTCCCTAAGAGTCCAGGTTTGACATCTGGTTTCTTCACCTCAGCTTTGCTCGTCTTTTCATTTCCGCCCGATGTGAAAAGCTTCGACAGAGGACTCTTTCCTTTGGACCAGGATCCAAGTTTAGCCCTCGTCTTTTCCGATCCTTTCAGAGAATTCGTTCTGACGACAGATTTCTTCTGATTTGCACCAGTTCCTGCCTCATTTGCTGGTGATGATTCAGTTTCTGTGGCTCCAACACTGGTTACCTGCTCTGTGGAGGTGTGAATAGTACCTGGGTTTTCTAAATCACACGTGTCTTTGGAGTTTCTTGGGCTGAGATCAAGGTTTCCAACTGGCTCCTGTTGTGTCTCAGGTTGCTGAGTTGAAACGAGTGTTTCAGGTGATGCACCATCCTCCACTACTCTGTTCACATTACTAGAACCATCTGTCTCTATGATCGGTGGGATTTCTACGCTTCTCTCCACTTCAACATTTTGCTCTCCGTGGCTTTTACATTCACACGGCTCAGAATTCTCTTCATTCTCCTGTTTTCTGAGCTCAGATGCCACGCCATCGCCGCTATTTTTCCCACTTACATCACTGACGTCATTGGGTTCTTTGTTCTGCTCGGTGTGAAACAAAAGCTGGTGACTGTACTCCTCTTCTTTTACCAACAAGGAGGGTTGATCACCCTGAGCAACATCCACATCTGAGGCGAACCGCACAGACTTCTTCACTTTGTTTGGATGAGAAGATGTCTGATTGGTTTTCAGTGTTGGGTTATAGTCTGTTTTTGAAGGAGCTGCCATATTTGTGTGATTAGTTGTGTGTTTTTTGACAGTAATAGAGACGGTTTGGCTTCTTTGAGAGATGTTGTCCTGAAATCGCTGCACTCTGGGTGGGTTAAGGTTAGGGTTCGGTTCTTCCGGTGTCAACTTGCCACTTGAATTAAATGTCGTTCTCTGAGACTGCTCTTTAAACCCAGAAGAGGACTTTGATAACTGCTGCTCTTTGTCTTTTATTAACCCATGGTTTGGTTTTAATTGGTTGGTGTCATTTCTCTGATTCCCTGAAACACGTATATTCTGTGCAGCTGATTTTCCAAAGTCAGAGACCCTATTTTTCTGAGTTGGTACATGTATTTGTGATTGTTTACCCGCTGAACTCTTCTTCTCTGGTGGCCAGCTCATTTTCAGTTTGCCCGTAACATCAGCCCCACTGTTGCGTCTCGGCTCCTTTGGCGTTGATTTGACAGAAAATGGCGACTCAGTGTTTACCCGGGTTTTTGTGGTTTTTGGTGTCGACCTGGCATCCGGTTCATCTGTCCCGTTAGTCTTCTGAAGCCAGCGGTCTTTATGCTGCTGATGCCCAAATCCCTCATCATAATTCCCTTTTCTTTTAAAAAGCTGTTGATAGTGAGAAGTGCAGTAGAATTCTCCATAAAGAGATGCATAGTTGTGAATGCTGCAATGAAAATGAACACCAAAAATCTCATTATGTCATGTCTTATGAAATCAGTCATCTCAAATGAATCATTCTCATTAAATCTGGGTCATTTATGTTTGTAGATTCAATGTATAATCATGTTCTTCCCTCCTAAACTGAAGACATCTCACCTGAGCTTCTTCTTACAGTGTTTGCAGCAGAAACAGTTCTTGTGCAGGATCAGTTTATTGGCCACCATTTTTTCCATCGGATACACCGGTGTCAAACAGGCCGAGCACATTTCCTTGACTGACGACTGGAACTATGATGAGGAAAATATATTCAGTTTTTATCAGTTTATTTTTGTCTTTGTTTGTTTGTCTCTGATTTAAAAGAACATAGTAAAGTAAGACATATTCTATTAATATTAGAATTGATTCTCAGAAGTTTCTCTGCTTCACTGAAATCAAACACTCCAGCTTTGTGGAACATTTGCTCAGTTACAGTAACTTTATTTCTTGCTTTCAATAGAGACACCAAAGCTACTGCCAAAGTACAAGAAAGATCTAGTTTAGTCCATGAATAAATTAGTATTTCTAGATATTTATAGAACACTAAAAGGCTGGTATGATATGTTGCTAATGGCTATAGATTGTGCACAACACAAATGTGTTTAATGGAGAAATTGTGATTTCAGATTTGGAATCAGTGTTCCTAATTTAGGTATCTATATACACTGTGGCCCATAAAGTTGTAATAATTTTGTTTTCAGACACTTTCCTGTTTTTTTCCCTGTTGTTACACATCAGTAATCATCAGTAAACATAACGCTTTATCTATCAACAATAAATCACATTGTCACAATACTTTCATTAGAGGAGGTAAAAACATTCTATTCTAACTTCATGGACAACAGTGTATATAATATAAGGTGATGCTGCACAATGATTCATCTTTGATTTTTAAAGGTCGACCGTGCAATGATGATTGTATTTTCATTACTGCACAATCACCCTGTCCACCATGTTTCCCCAGTGGCTCAAATTTGATCCAGTTCTCCTGTATTTCTGTTTTAGTAAAGCAGATGGTGTTTACATTAACTACTATGTTTTAGTGTGAACCAGACTATTGAACCAAGCTTCATTTTGGGTGTAAAGCAGGGTGTTGTGGTATTCAAGCGGTTTCGATCTATTTCACCACTAGTTGTCACTAAAATTCATGCGTGAAAAACCAACAGAAAGGCTAGAAATCACTTTTTATACTCATGTGTTTCTTTCACTGTCATTTATTTGACAATTTACACAACAGAACATAAAACGTCAACTATATGCTTAACCTTAATAAAAGAATTTACACTTTATCTCATGGTTACAGTATAAAATCTATAAGACAAGTCATTTTAATTAGAAGTCAAGCTCTTTATCAGCATGTTTTCAACTTACAAAACCGTTTCATTTATAAAGGATAAAGGGAATACACAAATGGAATAACTGATCATTAAAGTCAAGGGAAATGTGGTACTTTAGTGTTTTTCCACTGGTTGGCTGAATGTTACAAACACCGTGCCTTCCTCCTTGGGTTTGTTCACGACTTTATCTTCAAAAGGGCGACCAGATCTTCTCATCAGCGGTGACGACATGACTTCGTATCTGGCTGGGTTTCCAACTACTTCGAACAGGGCCGGTGTTTTACTGTCAGACTGTTTGGTGACAACTGTTGAAGTCACAGAGGAAACGAATACGTTGCCGAAGCCGTCAGTTTCCTCGTATGTTTCGCTCACCATCTTTGTGCCGAATATTCCTGCAGGTTGCTCAGGAACGGTTTTAACCTCGAGGACACTGACTTTGCGTTGGGTGGGACTTTGGGGGGTTTTTGAGGTGTCAGCGGACTCATGACAACATTGAACATCACCCTTTGCTTTTGGTTTAAAGGTCGACATAGAAGGCCTTTCAGCTGGTTTCCTCGCAGCTGAGTGAATAGAGATGAACGACGGAGAGGACTGGGATGATGACTGCCTGATGAGTGGTTTACTGTGAGCTTGTTTGGCGTCTGCAGTAGTTTTCATGTCAGCTTTCTGTTTAGTTTGACCTGCTTTAGTTTTGCTTGAGCCAATACTTATTTTCTTGATGTTGTTCCCAGGTTGAAAGCTTTGCTCAGACTTTAAGGACTCATCAAATAGACCTGACAACCCTGCGATATCAGCCTCAGATTTTAGATTGGAGACAGAGTATAACGCTTTTTTGATGGCCTCCTCAATGTCAAGAAGTTTAGCTAAAGTTTCTTGCTTTAGCTGCATGATTTCCTTACTTGCTTTTTCCAGATCTTCAAACGCAGTATCAACCGAGGAGATGCTTTCCAGGTCATCGTCCTGTGACTCTACTTCAACTTTCTTTTCCTCCGTTTTACTTTGCTTTGCATTTCTACTCTGTGTAACCACCCAATCGGGATCATTCTTATATAATGTCTTCAAGGAGCTGTCCCCTGCGCTGCTGGATTCTCCTTCAATCTCCTCCACTTGAGAAAGGATTCCTTTCAGCTCCTCTCGTTTCCTTAAATTTTCGAAAATTTCCATGGCTGCCTTGACGTTTCCTTTCATAATCTCCTCTTTGTGGACGGAGAGCCTCTGTCGTCTCTCAGCCTCTGTCTCTTTTCCTTTTTTGTCCCTCAGAACAACTTTTCCTTCTATGTTGTCTTGCTTTTCAGTGAGGTTGTTCTGCAGAGTGGAACAGGCGTCCACTGGATTATTGGTCTCTGATGTTTGAGCATCAGTCTTATTCTGTTTATTGACAGGACTTGGATATGATTTTTGCTCTGGAGGAGTTCGACTAACAGGTTCATTTGCTACTTTTATGTTCTTGGACAGCGAAGGGCCTCTTATGTTGACAGTCTCGTTACCTTTTCTTTCAAAGTTTTGCAGAGCAGCCTGCAAGCTCATGTTCATTTCATGTTTAGACTCTTCTGCGTAGTTCTTCATGCACATTTGGATCTCCTCAGCTGCATTTATTTTCTGTATCACATTTCTTTCCATTTCCACCTCAGCAGTGTTTGATACCGTTCCTTTTTTTGATATGTTGCCAGTATTATTCGTCCTACAGTCTTGATGCTTTGAGATGGTTTCTAGACACTGGCTGGTTTGATTCAAGTCTTTCACTGCTTCTTGACAGTATTTCTGGTTGTGTGTTTCATGTGCGTCAGTGCTTTTGCTATGTGTTGTTTGTTGTGATGTATCTGTAAAGGACATGTGAACTGACTTTCTTTCTTTTACATTTGCGGGAATGACTTCAGAGGATGATATTGGGATTTTCTGTTCCTCCACGACTACAGATTTTGTCAGTTGTGGTTTTGGTGGCAAAGCTGGCCTCTCATCTTGTGCTTTTTCACTTGTATTTTGAGGGGGAGGAGGTGGAATAACTCTTTCAGAGCTGGACGATTTAGAGTTTCCATTTTGTACAGGTGTTGAATTCTGTGCTGTAATGGATGGATGCTCGTCACGGGTTACTGAAATTGAAGGAGACAGGTTTGTGTCAGATGGAGGCACAGACATCACAACACACTGCTTGTGAACAGTCTTGCTCCTTCCTGAACAAGCCCTCCCTGAGTTCCTGTATATCATCGCAGCTTTAAAGTCTCCTTTGGATACATTTACACTAGACTTCTCAAGAGACTGCAAAGCCAATTGGACATTACCTCTTACAATATCTTCTTTATCTAGGAGCTTCTGCTCTGTGGCTGCACTCTGCAGAGACTTAATGGCTGCCTTGACATCACCTCTGATAACTTCTCCTGTCTCGTCCTCATTTGTCTGACCATTACACTCATAACTTAGAAAAGGTGGCAGTGACTCTGGTGCACCATTACTGACTAGAAATGCACTTTGTTGACAAGCCTCAAAGGAAACATGGTTTTCCTGATCTTTCACTGCATCACTGACCTTAGGGTAAGTCTTGATTTGCTGGCATCTTGAGGAAGACGAAGATTGCGTCACTGTAGAGGAGGTTTCCTCTTGTGCTGAGATGTTCAGGTTATATATTTTTCCAGGAACGATCACTTCACGTTCCACAAGCATGCTTTGCTGCTTGGCTATTTCAAGAGACTTTTTGGCTGCTTTCACATCTCCAGATATTATAACCTCCTTTTGTGCTTGACTTCCTTCTGTTTCAGGAGCTTGGGACAAGTCCATGTCGTAGATAGTTCCAGGTTTAATTATCTCACGCTCTATCATCATGCTCTGCTGCTTTGCACGTTCTAACGACTCCATTGTTGCCTTGATATCACCGGCCACAATTTCCTCTTTTTCTACCATTACAGGCTGCTTTACTGTAAGTTGTTGCTTTGCGGAGGAGACATCTCCACGGACTATTTCTTCCTTTGAAATACAGCTTTCAACATTGAAAGAGCATTCAGATGAAAACACCTTTTTAGTGTTCTTGACGTCTCCTGGCAAAACATCAGAAATGGTTCGCTCAACCTGGTCTTTTTGCTGACAGAGACTTCTCTTCGCTTCCCTCACATCCCCTTGAACAATTTCAATCTGATCTTTAGCCACAAAGCTGTGATCAACTTCATCTCCTACTGCCTCACACTGAAGGCTCTTTAGGTAATGAAGATCTCCTTTCTCAATGCAGCTTTTGTACAAGTTTACATTCCCCTTTTCAGTTTCATCCACTCTGCATGACGCTGCAGTCTTCTGAGTGTTGGCTGTCGCTAACAGATTTCCAATAGTAGACTTCACATCTCCTCGTTCGATTACGTGACTCTCTACTTTGGTTTCAGAGTGGCAAATGAGTGAATAAACTGACATCTCTGCTTGTCCATCTTCAGTCTCTTGCATTATGATTCCTTTTTTCAAGTCTTTACTCTGGATAAGTAATTCCTCAATCATCTGGACTGTGTTTTGTATTCTCTGATCCCTCTCGAGGCAGAGCGCTGTTGTCTGATAGACAGGAAGTTCTACTACTGTGGTATTCACTTTACCTTCTTCCACTTCTCTAAGAAGAGTCACTTGTGGCTTTAGGGTTGGTTTGAGTAAAAGCTGTAACATTATGTTCCTGATGTTACCACCAACAGCCTCTTCCTTCTGGATTTTCACACCTTCACTGGTTTCAAAGAGATATTTTGCCATGTTGACATTCTTACTCTCACTGGCTTCAATTATGATGCCACTTGAGTGAATAAAACTCTTTTGATACAGATATGAAAGAGTGTCAGCCACACTGTTGGCAGTAATTTGGTCCAGTGGGGTCGTCTCAAAGAGCCAGGTGGTGCATTTCACATCGGCTTTTGGTATCTCCTCCTCGACGCCTTGTGCTGTGGCGGTCTCAGGTTCCTTGATCTTGTCCAGTGGCTGTGATTCAAACAGCCAAGTGCAGCGTTTCACATCTCCTTTCTGACTGTCTTCCCTGTGGACTGTTTTTACTGGACTCTGCTCCTGAGGTTCCCCTTTTAGACTGTCAATGCTCTGATTCTCAAAGAGCCAGGTGGAGGTTCTGACATTGCCTCGCTGAACGTCAGTGACACTAACCATTCTAACAAACTTCTTGGATGACTCTTCAGATTCAAATATCTGCTTGTTCAGCTGAACGGTGCCGCTTTCCAAATCTTCGATAACTTTAACACAGGGTTCGTCTTGGTTTGTAAAAGAGTCCAGGGGTTGGGTTTCAAACTTCCACCTGGCAGATTTGACATCTCCTTTCTTGACGTCCTCTTGGGTCACAGCTCGGATGACGTAAACTTCGTTCTCTGCCTTGATGGCGTCAAGAGGCTTTGTCTCAAACATCCACCTCGCACCTCTTACATCAGCACTCATTACTTCTTCTTTCTTTACAGTTGTGACCTCATGAAATTGGCCCTCTTTGTCTCTAATAGCGTACAACGGCAGCGACTCAAACATCATGGAGCTTGATTTCACATCAACACTGCTCACAGGCTTCTCCACACACACTGATTTCTGTTCGAGGTCTTCATCATGAATTTTGTCAAGTGATGAGGTTTCAAATATGAATTTTTTGTTCTGTACATCTCCACTCTCAACACTACTCACTCTCTGTGCGTTTTCTTCATTTTCATCCTTATTGATCATGTTCATGGGACAGTTTTCAAACATCCATGTGAATTTATTTACTGACCCTTTCTCGATGTGTTCGTCTTGGTTCTGAACATCAGATGACACTATTACTGAGCCGATTTCATCAAGTGACTGGGACTCAAAAAGTTCTTTGACTCTTGAAACGTCGCCTGACTGCAAGTTGACCTGGCTGACACATCTTATGTCTTGTTCTGACTTTGCATCCTTCTGAATTCTGTCCAAGGTTTCTGTTTCAAAAAGATGTTTAACCATTTGGACACCAACCTCAGATTTGACACAATCCTTTATGGTGCTGCAGAGCTTCAGATTGTACTCCTCACCATCTTTGATGCTGTCTAGAGGCTGTGATTCAAAAAGCCAAGTGAAAGATTTGACATTGGTACTGTCAATGGCATCTTTATCACTCACTTTTTGTGTTTTGTCATACAATATGTCCATTGGCTGTGTCTCAAATAACCATTTGCAGGTCTTCACATCACCTTTACGAAGCTCTTCAGAAGAAGAACTTTGCTGTGTTTGGTTGAACTTGGAATGAATCCCGTCGATTGTCTGAGTTTCAAAAAGCCACTTTGCTGTCTTGACGTCTCCCATTGTGTCCTCTTGTCTGGTGATGCCTTTAATAACCTCAACATTACCTTTTCCTTCCACAAGCTGATCTAACGGCTTGGTGTCAAACATCCACTTATAGTTCTGGACCTTCCCTTTGATAAATTCCTCCCGGCTGACCGCTGTGACCTCATGGAGATTTCCAGAGCTGTCTTTTATTGCATATAGAGGAGTTGTCTCAAACAATACTTTGTTGTCTTTGACATTTCCTGCTGCAATTGTATTTTCCTTCTCATAGACCTCATTATTCTCCTTATCAGAATGAGCAAGCTTGCTGAGGGGGATTGTTTCAAAAAGATGCTTGAATCCTTTAACGTCTCCCTTTTCAATCTCTTGTTCCTTGAATGAAGTTGTCTTTTGAATGCTGCAGCTCTCAAACATCTGCTTTTTTCCTTTTACTTCTCCCTGTTCATCGGCTGAAAGGGTGATTTTCTTCAGTCGCCCAACTTCATAGTTTTCATTAAGAACCTCCATGGGTTGGGTTTCAAACAACCACAGTGATGTCTTTACATCTCCTCCAATTATTTCTTCCTTTTCCAATGTTTTTTCTGCAGAGTCTCCCTTCAGTGTTGACAGGGGGTGCATTTCAAAGAGTTTCCTCTTGTTCTCTACATCAGCCTCTGTTGTACGTCCTGCCTCTGTTCCTTCAAACATGTTGCTTCCGGTCACCTCTTGTATCGTGTCAAAATGCTGAGTCTCAAACATCCACCTCTTCCTGTCGACTCCTGCTCTGTGACCCTCTTCCAGTGATATGCCTCGGATAATTTTCACTTTATCAGTTCCCTTATTGATCAAATCTAAAGGCTGGGTTTTAAAAAGCCAGCGTGCAGTGCTGATGTTGCTGCTGTTGATCTCCTCCCTGCAGATGGATTTGATCTCATGGATGTTGCCGCTGTTGTCTCTGATAGCACAGCAGGGTTCAGCCTGGAAGAGCTTCACAGTCTTCTGGACGTCTCCTTTCTGTTCCTGGACCTCAGATTTCAGTTTGAGGAAGCTGTGGTCTTCTACGGAGTTGCATCGGCCCAAGTTACTGAGTGGTCTGGACTCGAACAGCAGTCGAGTCCCTCTTACGTCCCCTGGGTGGATGGGTTCTTTCAGCACTGCCTCGACCACTTCACTTTCTTCACGTCTGGATGTGTTTAGAGAATCTAAAGGCTGGGTCTCAAACAGCCATGTTGATGTTCTCACATCACCTCTGACAGAGGTCTGTCTTTTAGCAAATGCAGACATTTGTTGGCTGCTGTCAATGTGCTCAAACATAGAGGAGGTGCCTCTGACATCTCCACCTTGTAAGTCCTCCTCATTTAGTAGCTTCTTGGTCTCATGAGGATCCCCGATATTGTCTAGAGTCCAGTTCTCGAAGATCCACCTCATGGACTGGACTTCTCCCTGATAAGTGTCTTCTGCATGAGAACTTTCTGACCGCACCGCCTTCATTATGTCATCATCCACAGCGTCGTCAAGACTGGCCCTCAGGTCTGGGTGGATGTGTTTGAAGAGCCTCTTCAGCTCACTCTTCTGCCGTTGTTGGTAAAATGTGGAGAAGGTTTCTTTAGGTGGAGGCAAAGGGAGGCTGCCCGACGCTGAAGGCCCTTCATAATCGAGGGGTCGGGGTGGTACAGGAGGTGGAGGAGGAGGAAGAGGTAGGTCGTCTTCATCATGAGGTGAGTGTGAAACTGTGACTTTCCTAGCTGCGTCAGCCATCTTGAAATAAAAAAAAAACAGATGGGAGTAATATTGTCAGGATTCAGCCATCACAAATGGTTTAAATGAAAGCACATGCAAGTATTACAATCACATGCAGTTAGAAAGTGACGCCATACATTACCTGAATCTGTGTCGACTTGGAGTTTTCACAGCAAACAATCCTTTATTCACACCGGGGTTAACAAAACACTTCATAGCTGTTAGTAGGAAGACGTCACACAGAAAACCTAGTGTATTTGACAAGTATGAACTGTTTTTAAAAATGAAAATAAGGGATTATGAAAGATATTTGTTGATTATGTCTGCAAATAATTGAGTTGTTTGTCCACCATTTCTTACCTCAAAATATTCATCCTCTCCTCAGACTACATTTGTATGAGCAAAAATGTATGAAACAAGCTTTAATGTAAAACAACAGGTAAAAATCTTCCTCTGTCAGTGTGTCCACAGCTACTTTTACTATTCAGTCTCTCTTAGTGTTTGTACATGCAATCAAAATACAAAACCACACAAACACTCAAAAGATGTCAAATGAATTTTACAGTACCTTATTGTTTTTGGACTTTTTTCCTGGTGTACTAATGAATTCCTGATAAACAACAGAAGATAAAAATATAAGAAAAGAGTTCTTTTCTGCAACAGATATATTTCCCCAATTTCCCCCAGGGATAATTAAAGTATTCTGATTTACAAGTTTATATTAGATTATATTAGATTATATTAAATTAGATTAGATGACATTAGATAAAACACAGATGCACAATGGAAGGTACTAGCAGAAACAAGTGGCAAAGTAATAATAATAATAATAATAATAGTAATAAGTAGCTTAAACTGTTATA
>JAPQRQ010000010.1:27416520-27430953 GCA_037367365.1 Apogon talboti | reverse complement strand
TCCCCCTCCACGCTCCTCCGCGATGGGAGCCGGCGCTGGTTCAGAGAACGTCCATGAGGCTAAAAACAACCGACTGGGCTTCAACATTCAAAATCTCATTCTCAACTTCATTTGCGGAGTGAACTAAGTTTGGATTTTTGATGCGGTGTTGAAGAATTCACTTTTCATAGTCAGTGTAAAACCAAAAGGACACCCCGTTTTGGAGAAGCACGTGGAAGTACCAACGATGACACAAAATGGCAATTTAGTCGCTTATAAAAGACCCACAACCTCAGTTTAAGGGTACGTTTATATTGTTATTACAGCTTTACTTTTCCCTTTTCTTTTAGTAAAACATTTTCTAAACTCTACGTCTACGATAGTCCACTAAATAGTACAGGGGTGCCAAACATAAGGCCTGTGGGCCAAAACCAGCCCGCCAAACGATCTAATCCGGCCCGTGGTGTGATTTTATGAAATGTAAAAATGAAAAAAATATAATAATTCAGGTGTAGAATCATTTTAGTTCAGACCAATTTAATCTTATGTGCGTCAGATCAGTAAAATACTATCAATAATCTATCAATAATGACAACTCCACATTTTTCTCTGTAAAAAAAAAGTAAAATTGCATGAAAATGTTTGCAATACAGACCATCTTTACACAATAATTGCTGAACTTGCGATTATTTTTCTTAAGAAGTTTCCGTTTGATTCAAGTTATTCACATTTTCATAACATGACTTTACTTTTATCACTAAAATACATAGAAAAGTTTGGAGTTGTCATTATTTATCAGTTATGATGCTATTATTTTACTGATCCGGTCCATTTGAGATCATACTGGGCTGAATGTGGCTCCTGAACTAAAATGAGTTCAACACCGCTGACATAGTGTTTCCTTAAATGTAAATTGTTGTGTCAAAGTCCCAGGTCACCATTAGGACGACGTTATAATGACCACACCTGTGTAAATCCCAGTGTCTCTATTAAGATACAACCAGGATGTGCAGGAAATATGTACAGCACTAAAAAAACAAGTCTCAGGAAAAAAAAAAAAACTGCTTCTACAGAAGTGTTTAATGTGACCACCCTCTGCACGTAACATATCTTTAACCCTTTTGTTCCGACAATATACGATTTATTGCATTATTTTCTATTGTTTTAATCATAATTCATTCAACAGGTGCCAGACATTTCTCATTATTTGTGCTACTTTTTGTCACATAAATGGAGATAATACTGAGTACAGATTTAATCTATAGGGCCTTTTAGTTCTGATTTTTTGCACGTTTTAATACCGTACACATATTTCCTGTATTTTCTTGTTGTCTCGGTAGAAAAGAGACACAGACCTACATGTGTATGCTCAGTACAACTGTGCAGAAACAACACCAAAGGTTGTGTAAGGCCTTTGCACAAAGTCCTGAATTTTGTAATTTCGTGCTTCCTTTAGATTTTTTTTTGTATCACAAGGTTCAGCTTAGTCACATCTAGAGGTGAAGTGAAAACATCCATCACCCTGCCCCATGACTGTAAAAACCCAGCAGGATCTGTGATTGTTTTGTCCGTTCTGGGCTTTTTATTTCAAAGGGATATTTACTCTGGTCCACGCTTGATCATAGTAGCTAATATTAACAAAACTTAATACTGGATTACACCTGCACCAAATGAGAACAAGAGGTGCGCTCTGAGCTCCTGCAGAAACATGGGACGTAACATAGTGGAGTCTGACAGGTGACCCAGTCCCTCTATAGCAGCGGTACCAAACATACGGCCCGTGGGCCAAAACCGAACCGCCAAAGGATCTAATCCGGCCCGTGGGATGATTTTGTGAAATGCAAAAATTAAAAAGATATTAACAATTAAAGGTGTTCAATCATTTTAGTTCAGGTTCCCCCAAAAGGCCAATTCAATCTTGCGTGCACTGAATCTGTAAAACACAGTCATAATCTATCAATAATGACAACAACACATTTCTCTCTGTATTGTACTTTAAAAAGGTAAAATTGCATGAAAATGTTTGCAATAGAGACTATCTTTTCACAATGATTGTTGAAATTGCGATTGTTTTTCTTACGAAGTTTCACGTTGGTTCAGGTTATTCACATTTTCATTACATAATTTTACTTTTTTCACTCTAAAACATAAAGAAAAGTTTGGAGTTGTCATTATTTATCGGTTATGATGCTATAACTTCACCGATCCGGCCCATTTGAGATCATATTGGGCTGAATGTGGCCCCTGCACTAAAATGAGTTCAACACCGCTGCTCTATAGATATAAACTACTCATTCCAAGGTTACAAAAATACAGTGGTTCTTATTTCCAGGTGATTATACACTAATGAAAATTCCATTTCCTCAATTAGATCCTGCTAAATCGTACCTGCTGGACCTTAATGCTGATAATATGTGATGAAAACACACATGTATCTGTGTTAGTAAGGCCTGTCTGACAGGCAGCGGAACATAAAATAAATATAATGTCCACCTAAACGGACTCAAACGCTGCTACATACACCCAACCTGCACTCCGATGTGCTTCTCCAACAGTGGGGGGTCCTGTGGTCTGTGATTTATGTAATTCAGAGAACGCACTGACCGTGGATATTTACTTCATACAGCCCTAGAATTCAAATGATACCTTTAAGTGCATCACTGAAGTCTCCCCCACCTCCAGACGGGCCCACGCTGCTTTGGACTCATTTGATCCAGGTCGGGTCTGGCTTTAACAGCAACACATTGGATTTGTCAGATGTCGAACACGCTGAACTCCATCTATATGTGCATTTTCCTGCTCGCTGAATGAGGTGAAGGGACAGTTTCCTGTCCTGTCATGAGTGGGTGTCGGGATAGGGAGGGAGGGGCTGGAGGAAGAAGAGCGGGTGGAAGCAAGGGAGGAAAAAAACACAACAATAAAAAAGAAAGAAAAAAATAACTCCCTATCAGCTGGAGTTGTCAAGAAACGCTGAAGTGCAAAAAATCCCCCCCCCCCCCAACTCAGTTTTACTGTAGATTCTGCAAATGAGTTACAAGCAATATAGAGATCACCAACCCAGTGCACATTATATCTGTGTCTCAAACTATAGCATCCCTGATTCAAGGTGCACTCAGCGGTGACGGGGGAGGGGGGTGGGGGCAACTGAGGGCAGCATGTAGGGTGATGCAGCATGTCCAGATTTAGTAGTCCTCTGAGCGCCGTAGACTAAACTGCTCAAGCTCCGGGTCAGAAATCAGCATAAGAACATGAGGAAGATGCAGTGAAGGGGTGGGGGGAGGGCACGGGGGTTTTCTCCCCCCCCTCCCCACCTCACAGAGTTCAAATCTCAAGTGGAAGTCACATTTAAGGGGATGGTTTGAGGGTACAATTCGGCGGCCTTCCTCCCCCCGCCGAGTCCCTCTGTTGTCATCACCACGGGAACGATAAAGGTTGAGGTTGAGGAGGCGTACGAGAGGAGGAGGAGGAGGAGGAGGAAGGGGGTTGTGTGCTGGTGTTGTAGCTTACTAAAGGGGGGGGGTTGTGTGTCCTAATGCAGAGCTGCCTGCTGCCATACACGCACAGTACGTTGATCTGGGGCTGGGCAGAGCTTAGAGAAGGTATGGACAACAAGCAGGAGCCTCCCAGAAGAAGTGGTTTATAGGGATGTAAGCGCTCCAAAACCTCTTCATACAATTGTCAGAAAACATGGAAGTGTGTATGCAGTCTTAAGTCACTCATAACCGCTGGGAAAATCAGGCGTTAAGCAACTCTGTCACTCTGCTTCAACAGTAAGTGTAAGTAAATATATATGTTTATCTGTGTCAATTTGTATATGTGTAGAAAAAAAAAAACTAGTCTGTGGCTCGTCAGTTTTGAATGTGCCAGTGTGTCGATAGTGATTGCCTAGGTGGATCAATTCACAGGCAATAAACTGTGTATTTATGTGTGTGTGTGTGTGTATGTATGCGTCTATGCGTGCGTGTGTGTGTGGCTCAGGAGGACATGCACTGGACGTGGTCTGGACCTCCTTCCTCTTCATCAGAAGAATCTGGAGAGCTCCAGGACTCATCTGTGTCCGGGTCTGCTCCTTCACGACGGGTCTGGATTGGACACAGTGAGGAGAACTCAGTTAACTGTCTTCACATGGAAAATTCGCAGTTAATACCGAGTTGCGCTAGTATTTAGATTAACCCTTTAACTCCTGATGTGTCTGCGGTGAGTGTTCTGAATGTATGATCATGTATGTATGATATATGAGTTATTTTAAATATTCCTAAAAATTCAACCGTTGGCTCAGTAGGTAAAATGTCAAAACGTGCTGATAGACTGCACTTTCCACAGACATCTGAGCATGCTCAGATCACCCCCTGCCATAATGGGGGGGCAGTGTGGCCTTTTCTTTTCTTTCTTTTTTTTTAAAACACCGTTTTCTTTGTCGTTCTTTTGTTTTTTCTTTTGTTTGCAGTGTTTTGGTTATTTTCCTTTATGTTTTTTTTTTTTTTTTTTTTTACTGCATTTTGACCGTGTAACTGCTTTTTGGAGTTCTACCAGGTGCCAAAAAGCAGCTGGACTGATTTACAAAAAAAGAGCCCAAAACAAAAACTACTGGGCCCAAATCCAAATACTTGTTGTTCAGTGTGTTCCAGTTCATAGCTCATGTTCAACATCCTAAACCTCTTACTCATGTACATTCTGCTGAGTGCCTTATTTAGTAAAAATCTGTCAAACTTCAATTCCTCTCTTTGTCTTTTTGTTTTTCCACCCTGTTTTGACTCTAAAACACACAGTACAACAAAACCACTGAAGAAAAGGAACACAAGCACAAACTCACAGCAGCTTTTATGACACTGAAACAGACACAAATTCACAGCAGCACGTTTACCTGAGATAATGTCTCAGGGATTAAAGGGTTAATTTAATCTAAGATCAGTTTTAAACTACAGTAATCAAAACAGGGTTAATCTTGAGTAAAGCCAGGTGTTAATGAAGCAGAATGATTGTAGCCTCCAATGGGTTTGTGGATTCAGTCTTGCTAAGAAAACACAGCAAGCATCATCAACATATGAATTTAATCAACTCAAGGAAACCAACTGGCTCTTATTACAAATTCAGACAGTGCAGCCGACACACACCCCCTCACGGTGAGGAAAACTAAAAGCACGGGGCCTGTGACCAAACGGCTGGAAAGTGACAAGATCAGATGCGAACCGCTAAGAAACAACTTTTGTGTGATGCTATTATTTTTGCTGAGTTGCTATTTGTTGATCCACGGTTCAGACTAAACTGTGACGGTTCTGACCTTGTTTGGACGATTCCAAACAGACCTTTAGTGCAGCTAATGACAACACAAACCGTGCAGAAAACAGAGGTGATTTGTGGTTTTACTGTGGCTGTTTTCTGTCTAAAAACAGGGTTAAGCTAACAGCTATAATGTCAACTACCAGCTGATGAAGAACGTGAAGATTATAAGACAGTGTTACCTTGACCAGCTGTGCTTTTGTACGAGGAAACTTGACGATACCACAATACACATGTATGTATCAATGAGTTTTACTCTTTATTCAGTGAGTGATATAGTCTGTGGATACAAAGCATTGATTTATTGGTGGTTTTGGTTGAACTAAGTGTGTTCTGGTCCCAGACTTCCCCCATGCTGTTGAGAGTCTGGAATATCAGTACTACATATGACCCATTTAATGAGAGTCAAGTCTGGCTCCCAGGACGTAGTCTGCAGGAATAACCCTGCCACTGGCCAAATATTTCAGATGACACTCTCCTCCCTTGTTCTCTGTGTGTGTGTTAACAACCTCCTCACCGCTTCAAAGAACAACCTCAGGGGTAACAACCACAAAGTTAAGGCAGAGACGTGTCTTATCACGTACGGTTCTCATCATCACTCGTTTCTCCCTGTTCATAAGCTTGACAACAAACAGCTTATCCCTAGGACTCTTTTGTGCCAGGACACTGTACACTGTCACTGACTCCTGCACTTTGCACCGTCCAAGACCGGTGTAGTTAATTTAACCCCTGACATGTCTGTGGTGAGCATTCTGAATATATGAGTTATTTGAAATATTCATAAAAATTCAACTGTTTGCTCAATAGGAAGAATTTCATAATGTGTTGATAGAATAGACGTTGCACTTTCCACAGATATCTGAGCATGCTCAGTGCACCCCCCCACCACCTGTGAAATGGGGGGCACAACACAGAGCAGTGAGTCAGACTGATTGCTATAAAAATATATGGTTTGGGCTTTTTTTTAACACCATTTTCCTTGTGGGTTTTGTTTTCAGTTTTGTGGTGATTTTCCTTTTTTTTTTTTTTTACCAAGTTTTGACTGTGTAACTGCTTTTTGGAGTTCAATCAGGTGCCAAAAAGCAGCTGAACTGATTTACAAAAAAACAGCCTCAAAACAAAAACTACTGGGCCCAAATTCAAATACTTGTTGTTTAGTGTGTTCCAGCTCACAGCTCATGTTCACCATCTGAAACCTCTTCCTGATGTACATTCTGAGTGCCTCATTTAGTTAAAACCTGTCAAACTTCAATTCCTCTCTTTGGCTTTTTCTGTTTTTCCACCCTGTTTTGACCCTAAAACACACGGTAAAGTAAAACCACGGAAGAAAAGGAACACAAGCACAAACTCACAGAAGGCTTTTATGACACTGAAACAGACGCAAATTCACAGTAGTCTGTTAATGTCTCAGGGGTTAAAGTGTTAAAGAAATACAAACTAGCCAAACACCCTATAGTGCTTTTTCTGTCTGTTCCGGGGACCCGTGTCCTACAGTAAGTGTGGGGATGCGTCTGGCCAAGTCAGACTACGTTTCCCTAACAACTTGCCAACTCCAACCCCTGAAACATCGTAAATGTTTGTGTTGTTAAAGAGCTCACCCTCTGTGGCCGTCTGTTCCTCATGTGTCTCATCAGGAACCACAGCAGCTGGGTGTCATACTGGTCACCGTGGCGCACGCTGTCCTCGTCGCGCTCCCGCTTGTTTTTCTTCATCACCTGGGCAAACACAAAAACATGTTAATTACAAACACTTCAACTGTGGAGAACAAGCGTATGACTGTTCAGAAAATACCTTCTAAAACACAAACCTCTGTTTAACTGATTATAAATAAACTTTATGCAATACCTCACATACAACAAATGCAGCTCAATGTGTTTCAAAAAAGAAAATATGTGCGCCTGGTGCTTCACTGAAACAGACATGCAAGTATGTGAAGTGTATTAGCATTGACTTAAGTTAAATTTGCCCTAATCATCAGGAACATGAACAATAGCATTAAAAGAGCAGAGTACCTCTTTGAGGCCCTTCAGCCCTGTTGGGGTTTCAGCAGTGGGTGCCCACAGTTTGATGTCGTGGTCCAGGCCACTGGTGGCCATACCTGGAAGATGAGGATGTGGCTCCAAACAGTTCACCTGTATTTGACGAGGGAGATGAAATGGGCTGAGATGACTGCTAAGAAGCTAAAGTGAGATTTTATAAAACGAGTTATTTTGTAAACTGATAAAAACACAGCTTTTCTGTGGTATTAATATATAAAAATATCATATTAACCAAATACAACATAAATACTGGGATTTGAAGGGTAAATATTACCAAAACTTTCCAAGGTTTCTGCAGGTTTCAACAACAACATTTAAGACATATTAAGAAGGGTATGAAGGAAAAGCACAGCTTTGCAGCTGTGTGCTGGTGGCCTTTTACAGCAGTTTTGTCTTTCTAATTTAAAGTCCTCATACCCGAAGTTCCTAATCTGAGTGTTTTATTGCACATGCTCCAGCAGGCTTCACATCCATTATTGTCACCAAACTTCCACTGAGCACAAATGTCTTGTTCTCCAACCATGTTGGGTTGATATCGGGTTCACTGCATTTTTTTTCACTTGGCGTTTATTGAAGTAGTTATATTTAAAGCTGCAGCACTTGATAATTATTCAGTATCAGGTATAGATTCCATATTTCATTCCCTTTCAGCAAACAGTATTTCAAGTGGTCTGAGAGCCATGAGACTTCTGCATCTACTCTTTGTGTTTTCAGGCTGTCGAAACTCTACTCTAACGCTGTGATTTTGTGGACTAACAGATGTTGTCGGACATGTAGGAGGGGTAAATACATGACTGACAGCTGTAATTACTGTTCACTGATTATCTGATCTGTCTGATGGGACTCCACTGTTCCACTCCATGTCTCAGTGAACAAGCTGGGAAAAGTGGCTTCACTATTCAATAATGGCATCGAACAACATGAGGTTCATCTGTATTTATATAGTTAGTGGTTTGACTCAGACCAAGAGCTTCCAGCTGCAAAGTCAAGTGTGTTTTCAAATTCTAGCATAACTTCTATAACTTCAGCTCCTGCACCTTTAAATTATATCTATTTGTTATTATTATATATTTAAATTATAGAAGTAAAACAAACAGAAAAAAAGAACGTTTAACAGTCAGACAGAAGATTATGCAGATTTTTAAAGGTAAAGTTAACGTCATAATACAAGCTATGTTTATGTTAAGCATGTACCATTCAGATGAGTGGTGTCCAGACTTTTTTCAGACTCAAAGAAACCCTGCAAGTCGTCGCCTGTTCTGTGTGACTCACCACTCCTCCTCTGTCTCCCTCCATAAACTGGACGATGCGAGCCGAGTGCTTGTCCCACAGGTAGATGTGTCCACAGTCACTGCCACTGACCACAAATTCACTGCTCGGCCCATAAAAGTTCACCCCTTTCACTGTGAACAAGATGGAAGAAAAGTTTACTTCTGACAGCAGTGAGTTCTTAGGAGTTGTGAATTTGTGCTTTGGCTGATACAACATAGTTCAATCAGTGGACGGTGGTGCAGTGGTTAGCAATGTCACCTCACAACAAGAATCCAGACATCCCCCGCTCCCCTTCAAAGTCAAGTTAATTTTATCACTGCAACAGAAGTCTGTCAGTTGGAACTATACTGACACTAAGGTAGTTAAAGGGTACCTGTAGTGAATTTTCATTGGTAGCTATTTCAAGAGATCATGTATAATACTAGTGCAAGTACTAAGTCACTACGCCATCAGTCGGTCATGGTCTGCGACATGTTGCCTCCTTCACGGGCTATTTCAGCACCGGTAGTGAAGAAGTAACATTGTATTTTCTGATTACCTGTGCTGTGCTGGACTGGTCACTGACCCCGTGCACAGATACCAGTCTAAGATGACACATTGTCGACCAGTGCTGGGTTGCGTCTCCAGGACAGTGCAAAGCTTACCGCTCCACAAACAACAAGCACCAACATGTGCTTCCCACTCAATCTTGCTCACTGACTGCTGTGTGTTTACTTGCATTCAATCATCAGGAATCAACAACAGGTATGTCACTTACAGCCGGCAATGGCTGCTCCTCATAGGTTCTGCCCCCGCCCATAATTCACATAATAAAAACCTGTTGATAAAAAATTGTGGTGCATTTATGGAATTTTTTTTTACTGAATTCGCACATCTGTTGCTTATGAGTAATACAAAAAACACAGTTAATGTCATAAGCGTAACCAGTACAGGTACACTTTAAGCATAGTTTAGGCCCATCTGCAACAACCCAGCAACCACCCCCCACCCCAACTGATGAGTGAACAGCAACACATCCCAAAGACATATACCAATAGGTTAACTGCCAATCGAAATCACTCATAGGTGTGAATGTGAGAGTGAATGTTGTTCATCTGTATGTCAGCCCTGTTAAATTCAAAACCTGTAGCGTTATTGCGGTGTCCCTTGTATCTCCTGCGATAGTCGGCCCCATCACTGTGGTTTGAGTCAAACAGGTAGATGTCTTCATCATTGTAACTGGCCAAGAGCTCTGCAGTAAAAAAAAAAATCATTTTTTAATCTCTTTTAATTCCATAGCAACAAAAAATGACAACTGATTATTTTAACTTGTATATTTGCATACATGTGTTTATAATGTGCAATTTTTTGTTTTACCTGTGCCATCGTGACTGTATACAAGGCAGGTTATGTTGGTTTTGGACTCACTGGATACCAGATGTGAAGGACAAAACTTTTTCAGTACGCCGTTATTGTCATTCTCATTTATCTTCCTCTGATCATAAATCCTGAAGAATTGACACGTAAAAAAAACAAACAAAAAAAAAAGACATAAGAATAACATCTATAGCCCAGTGTCTCCTAAGAGAGTGTTTTCATGTACACACTTAAAATAATTCATACCTGACATACTGGTCTCTCCCACCCACAGCGAAGTGGTGTGTCTTTGCCGGGTTCACAAAGATGGTGTACAGTCCCACTTTTTTATCACCCTCCTTTACAACCACCAGTTTACTGCCACACAGATGGAAGGACACACAAAAGGCAAAACACTTATCAGGGATGGTGTGGGGAAAGGGTCAAAAAATCATCATGAGAGGAACAATTTGAATTTGAATTCTAATTCTCTATATAAATTCCATCTTACTTTTCTCTCTGTATTTCATTTTTCACTCATTTGTGGTTTTTCTACCTGACCTCTTCTCTGCACTTGCTTGTTGTATGTTGCTGCCGTTAACTGTGTGTATCTTATCTGATCAATGAGACACTTTAATACTATACTGACTGTTTTTGCTTAACAACACTACAAACTTTTAAAAAAAAAGGAACAAAAAAAATAAAAAAAATCACTGCATCACCATCTGTGACTGTCAGAGTAAAACCGTCTTCCCTTTTTTTACTTCTCAATGCATTGTGTTGTAATAGTTGATTTATATCCACCTATTGTCCCATAGACCTACTTTAGAAATTCTGCAGATATTCTGTTCCTGAGGTGGAAAACCCCCAGCGCGTATCACTCACTTGGCAGGACGATCTAGACGTAGATCAATACCAAACACCACGGCGTCCTCTCCAGCCGACAGGAAAGAGCAAGGGGAATCTGGCTCCAGGGCCAGCTGAAAGTACAATACACAAAAAACTACAAATGAGACCTGTGGATGAAGACTAACATCTGCAGTGTGTTACATAGCTGCCAAGACTTGAATTCATTCATACTCTATGTATGTTGGCTTGGACCATTTGGGATGTGGTAACCAATCGTGAACATCACAGTTTTTTTTTAAGCTGCTGTCATGACGTCAAGCTTTGCCCTCTCACAGACACAGACTAATTTTAAACAGGCCTTATAAATCAGGTAATTTACAGAGAGCAGCGTATCATGGGCTATTTATTTATTACTTAAATGACCTGTATATATCCGTGACATGTTATACATATTTCTTCCACATATATTATAGAGTTGTTTTTTGTATATTTAGTATTTCTTGTAGTTTTGTATATTGTCAATATTTTTTGGTGCAGTTTGTGTAATATCTTTATGCACACTTATTTTGCACTTTAAGTGTTTGCTGCTAAAGGGAAATAGAGCTGCTAAAGTTATTTTCATCATTCCTTTAACAGTGGCAATAAAGACCTATTCTATTCTATTCTATTTGTAGCATTAATATTGCTAGGTCAGGTCTATTTACAGTAAGTCCATTAACAGTGATAATTTAGAGTCTGTCATCACATTTGAATGCTCAGGAGTTTATATATTACTGCTGCTGGGAATATTAAGTCATCATGACTGACAGGAAGTTTACTACAGAAATTACCACACAGACCACAGATCATGAAGTTACAAAGACTGAGGGAAACCAACAAAACATCATAGGATATTGTTCTTTGGGGAATCCATTATTTTGTTAAAGGAGACTTAAATATAGATTATAGATGTTACTTTGTGAGTTAATGTAGTTTAAAGCATTAGAAAGACTCATTATTATTCATCATCTGCCTACTTTGTTTTAGTATTATAAAACATTTCTTTTGTAGGGCTACATTTCCAGGTAGGTGTAAATACATTTACCCTAGAAGACTTACCGGTTGTTTTTTTTTTTACATTTACATATTTTTGACATCTGTTATATTCTTATTCTGTAGCACCTACCGGCTATGTAATCACAGTCATTTGTTTAGCAGCTGGATTATGCAAAAACTACAGGAGGGATTGTCATGACTTGTGGTAGAGGGGTTGGGTAGAGGTCAAGGACAAACACCTTAAATTTTAGAGAAATTATATCTAAAAAGGCAGAGACTGTCAGCGTTTCTTCACTTCTTCTTTAAGACTGCAAAATCCCAGACTAACATAGAACTTGAGTACCTTTCTAACTGAATGATATTATTGAAATCACTTTGTTTCAAGGGGCACCCTGTGGGGGGTGCTCCAGGAGTACGGGGTGGGTGGCTCCTTGTTGGGGGCCATTAAATCCCTGTACCGAAGGAGCGCGAGTCTGGTCCGCATAGCCAGTAGTAAGTCAGACCTGTTTCCGGTGACAATTGGACTCCGCCAGGGCTGCCCTTTGTCACCGATTCTGTTCATAACTTTTATGGACAGAATTTCTAGGTTTGGTGGCAGGAGGATCTCGTCTCTGCTTTTTGCAGATGATGTGGTCCTCTTAGCTTCATTGAACAGCGACCTCCAGCTCTGGTTGGGGCAGTTCGCAGCCGAGGGTGAAGCGGCTGGGATGAAGATTAGCACCTCCAACTCTGAGGCCATGCTCCTCGGTTGGAGGAGGGTAGAGTGCCATCTTCGGGTCGGGGGGAAGCCCTGCCCCAGGTGGAGAAGTTTAAGTATCTCGGGATCTTGTTCACGAGTGAGGGTAGGATGGAGCGGGAGATCGACAAGTGGATCGGGGCGGCGTCTGCAGTATTGCGGACGCTAAACTGGTCTGTTGTGGTAAAGAGGGAGCTAAAAGGCGAACCTCTCAATTTACCAGTCGATCTACGTTCCGACCCTCACCTATGGTCATGAGCTTCGGGTAGTGACCGAAAAAATGAGGTCGTGGGTACAAGCGGCCGAAATGGGTTTCCTTCGTAGGGTGGCCGAGCTCAGCCTTAGAGATAGGGTGAGGAGCTCGGACATCCAGGAGGGGCTCAGAGTAGAGCCGCTACTCCTCCATGTCGAGAGGAGCCAGTTGAGGTGGTTTGGGCATCTAGTGAGGATGCCTCCCGGACACCTCCCTCGGGAGGTGTTTTGGGCATGTCCGTCTGGCAGGAGACCTCGGGGCTGTCCCAGGACACGCTGGAGGGATTATATCTCCTGGCTGGCCTGGGAACGCCTCGGGATTCCCCCGGAAGAGCTAGTGGAGGTGGCTGGGGAGAGGGCTGTCTGGGCCCCTCTGCTGAGGCTGCTGCCCCCGAGACCCGGACCCGGATAAGCAGAAGACGGTACAGTATGGTACTTTGTTTCAATGAGTGTAGGTTGTAGATTATTTCTGATATTTCGGATTTACATTCATTTGTCATGTACATCTGTATCACCAGTCCTGTGTACTGTGCAAACACTGACCTTGTGTGCTGCCCCTTTGTGCTGTGCTACTCTTTTGGTGTTCTTGCAGCGTTGGGTAGCGGAAAGTTCAGCCACTCTGATCTGGCCGTCTCGAGCACACATGGCCAAGGTGGAGTCTCCACTGTGAGGCAGAAACTTTGCCTACGCACATCAGATGAACACGCTTTAGTTCTCTACCCACAGTACACTTTCATTCATGACACTACAGGCGTGTCTTTCAGCCTTCTCCTACCTGAAACACATTGCTCTTGTGACCGCTGTCAAACTCCAGTTCAGCGCGGCGAACGGCCCAGTCCCAGATCACCACCCGCAGGTCGTCACTGCCTGAGGCCAGGCGCGTCCCCGAGGGGTTGAAGTGCAACGTGTTGACGCAGCCCGTGTGCCTTTCGAGACGACCCTGGAGCTCCAGCCTCTGTACAAGGCCCCGGGCGCCGCACACACGCCTCACAAATTGGTGCGAGTCCCTGCCAATCTCCCTCGAGCGCAGAGACGGCACTGCCCGCCATATGGGCCCACGCAGGTCACTGATCTCCGCCCCCAGCCACGCCTCCATGGCCTCATCATCGTCGTCGTCGTCATCTTTCTGTTCTTCTTCGTCATCGTCGTCATCATCTTCATCGGAGCTGGAGGAGTGGTTTGTGCCGCCGCCGCCACCAGGCCTGTTCCTCTTTCTAGCTGCCCTCTTCCCGCCATCCTTTTCTTTCGCTCTCTCTCGTCTGCCTCCCTCACTCTCTCTTTCACCCTCCTCCGTCAGGGAGTACAGACCGCTGCCATCCATGCTGTCTGTATCCTCTTCCTCCTCTGCCTCTCTGTTATCCCCTGTTCCTCCTTCCACATCTGGCATAGGCTTGTCTCCAGAGCCCTCTCCTGTTTCTTTGGGAGCTACAGAGAGAAAGAGAAAATGGCAGCCATTAAAATTAAGGTGAGATTCACAAGATATATAACTGTTAGGACTATGCCCATTTTAATTACACTGGTCTGCAATTTTTTTTTAGAAATCATCTGCTTCAGAGATTAAATGTGGTAAATGTTACGAATTTTAATAAGATTAATTGGAAAACAAATGACAAAAGTGCTGGTTTGCTGATGTTTTCAAGGTATATGATAAAGTGT
>JAPQRQ010000010.1:27395310-27407137 GCA_037367365.1 Apogon talboti | reverse complement strand
TTTAACTATTGTTGTACAGTGTCCTTGGGTGACTTGAAAGGCGCTTACAAATAAAATTTATTATTATTATTATTAATACTTTTATTTTGCTCCTCTACACCTTCAAAAGTGTACAGTAAGTGTACAATACTAACTTCTACTGACTACCGTTAGCTTAGAAATGGCGTTAGGTCACCAGATTGGTTAAGCTTTTTGTACTCGAGTAGGGCTTATAGGAGGTGTGAGGCCATCATACTGTATGTCTCTATATGTCTCATATGGTGCATATGTCTCTTTTTTTTTTTTTTTCCTGTCCGGTCTCTGTTAGTGTATCTGTCTATTTTTTTTTATTTTTTATATTTTTTTGTGTCTGTCTGGGTCTGGGTGTCTGTCTGTTGTCACTGGTCCTGTTGTGTGTGTCGGTGAGTTCGTCTTGTTTTGCAAGTATGTAACTGTATTGTTGTCCTATGAAAAATCAAAAAAAAAAAAAAAAATGACATTAGCTAACTTTAAAAATTGACTTTTCTCCACCATAAACTTCACATACCCACACAAGTGCACACGAATATTGAACCTTTAAATAATATCTGTAGAAAGGAGCTTTACTGGAGCATTGTGACAGATTCAGATGTAGGGTTGTTTCATGAAGACACATGATCTGTGAATTAGATTAAAACTTAATGTACGCTTCTTGGTAATTGAAACAGTATGGAAAAACTCAAATTTTTGTTGATAAAGTTCACACCAGAGAAGTGTTTAAACTAAAAGTTTTGGGGGTCATGGAAAAAAGAAAAATATTTGGAGACCTCATACAGAATACAGAGTAAAAAGGAACAAAGTGTATAAAAGTTTTCCATTTTACAGTTTTGAACAAAGCTGCAACTTCATGCTATATTCGGCACTTTTTGCTTACTGGCCTGTAATTTTTTTCTGTATTTTTCTGTATTTTATGTATTACTACATGAATACTGATCCTTTGTGTTATTATCATTATTATGGAAATTGCTATATATATATATGAGGATCTGTAGGTACCATTTGTATAGAACACAAATGACCAGGATCATATTAGAAAAATAATTTGTTTTTTTATTTGTTTTGATTCCATAACAAAGCTATCTATGTGTTTATGTAGGTTTGGGTTGTGTTAGAAGCTGTGTGTCTGTTGATTTTGCTGAATGCATTTCTAAACTCACGCTACCTTGTGTCTGACTGAGGAATAGATGAGAGGTATTGAAAAGCTGAAGTAGACATTACAATTTATGCAGAAAATCCAACCCAAAAGCAATGCATAGAAATCAGTGTATTGTGACTGTTATCATGGATATGGAAAACTGAGGCTGTCATTACCTTAAACATGGGGTTAGCTCTTGTCAGGGGCAGACAGACTCCCTGTCTATGTAAGTGAACTTTTATACCAATAGTGATTACTGCAGCCATTGATGTGTTAGCAATTTTAGAATGGCAGGAAATAAGTTTCACATTTTGATGTTCTTTTTGGTGGGGGAACTGCCGAATGTCCAGGCAAAATTGGTTCTTTTTAACCCTTTATTGGGCGAGTGCAATGTGTATGTTGACAGGTGTGTGGATCAGCACTTATATTGGTCTAATGTTGTAAAAGTGATGTTCTAATGTTTTAAAATACATGTTCCTTCCACCTTACATGTGTTTTCCTTGTATTTTTTATATACACTTCTTGGCCTTATTCATTTAGTTATTTATTTTTGCCACATATGGGCAAGGAACCAAATATGGTAACTTCATTGGCCTAGATTTTCTACATGACAATAAAAAATTTCTAAAAATTTCACAAAAGTAATAAAGTCTTGTTATGTCCTCCAATAAGACACTAAGGTTTAAATGTTGTATTTCAGGGTATTTCTATGAGTGAACTATAAAGGGGTAATGGTGATTTCATGGCTATACCACTGTAGTACTGAAAATATTAGAAAAGCAATTAATGCATGTATAATATATGATGGACATATGCTTATTTCTTAAGTAATGCTCAGACAGTATATTAGAGGAAGAAAAGAGGGAAGGGATACTTGTTATGTATGAAGTGCATATGAATAAATTTCCTGTTACACCTCTTTACTGAGAAACAAGGTAACATATTCTACTCAGTTAACTTTTATGCTTTCTAATGTGTTGTGTAATTACTCATTTTGACTTCCTGTAATCAGTCAATGTAAAACTCATCTATATGTTGTGTGTGTGTTTCCTTCCTTCCTGAATTACAGATTGCTCATTTATGGGGCATACTGCAGCCGTTTAGAGCTCGCCATTGCTGATTTAGACCTCATTTGCAAAGACAAAGAGGATGTCTGTCTGAAGTTGGAGGTTGGTTTGTTTGTTTGTTTTTTATTTCGAATTTGAAACCAAAAACAGCAAAGAAAAACTAAGTAAGAAAAAAAACATGAAGGAGCGGGACGAAGTGCAACTTATATACTCCTGCGCCCTTACAACATCTGTTTCTATTGGCCACAAAGTTCCATGCCAGCTCCACAAAATAACTCCAAAATAGTTACACATATCAAAAATAAACTCTGTCCAAGCCTGTATACATGATATACATTGTATGTCATAATACATTATTCATAATCATGTAATACAATACACATTATATACAATGAATAATAATTCATTGTACAATGACATAAAAACATTATAAAATCTGTTTACATTGTATAATAATACACATTATAATACATTATTTATACTCATAGCACACATTATATACATTGTATAACAAAACATATATTAATACATTCTACAACGTTATAACATAAAATAATTATGTATACATTGCATAATAATAATACACATAATACATTGTTTATAATCATATAATACACATTGCATTGTATAATAATACTTGGTATATTAATACATTGTACAATGTAACAATTCTAAAATAATTATGTATACATTGTGTTATAATAATAATGCACATTATAATAATGGTTGAATACCTACTGTGACCTATACTGGATATTTAGTGCACTCACTGCATCTAATTCTCTTAAATATATAAGAATTGGGAATATTCCACTCTGTTCTGTGACAAATGGATGTTGTCCTTCAATAACATCCTAAAACACATACAGAAAATTTCAAAAAGAAACTGTTGCACTGCTGTTACACATGTTGTTTCATTTCTTCCAGGAGTGCTCCAAAAGGGCCAACAATGGGAAGTTTACACTGAGGGACCTGCTGGCGGTGCCCGTGCAGAGAGTACTAAAGTACCATCTCCTTCTTCAGGTAGTAAAAACACAGAAGACCTTATCTGTATCTGCATCGGAGTTTCTTTCTGAGAAAACACTCCAACAGCTCACTTCACCACTGTGAAGTGTGGAGAAGACTGTGTAGTCACTGAAACCAGATGACTGTGGGGTCTCTTGACATTTAGGTGTATTAAGGCTCTTTTTTTTTTTTTTTACAGCTAAAGGTGATATACTCTGAAACTCCATATGTCTCCTTCGTATTCAATGTAATAGTCGTAAAACTTACAATGATGACGAAATGTCATAAAGTTTTGTGTCAAAAAACTAAAGCTCAACTTCCTGGTTTAAACACTAGGTTTAATAACTCATATTACGTCAACGTGTGATAAGTGACAATTTAAAGATAAAAACAATATAAAGTGCATTAGATATAGTTAAAAATATCTGCATTTTGTAATAATTTGCTGCATATAACACACAGCTTGAATGCAAAATTTAAAAAACAATCTTTACAGTTTTAAACAACTAATTACATTTTACATTACAATTACATTTTATAGCAGCTAAGCTAAATTGAACTTCCTAAATATGACATGACAGGTGTTATACTGTAGTTGGCTGTTCTTAAAGAGCCACATGAAAGCAGTAATAACATCAGATTTTAATTATATTCACCTGACAAATATAGCCACTTTCATAGAGTTAATGTCAAAAGCTTAACCGGACAGACTCATCAGCACATTTATGTGTAAAAGGGTTTGACTATTGCAACAGAGGTTTAGGAAAGGGTTTATCAAAACTACCATCATAATACAATCAAAATGCGGCTTTTTGTGTGCCATTGTTTTGAAATATCCATGGTAATGTGCAATAATTTACAACAAAAGACAAAAAAATGCACTAATTCTTGTGTTATTATCATTGCAAACTCTAGGTATTATTATGTAATGGCATGAAACTGAATCACAGTTTGTTGAGATATTACACAGTGCAGTGGTTTTACATAATGTTCTGTTGCATTTTATATTTTACAAGATTTAAGTATAATTTCAGTACACCCAAAGACATTTTTTATGTTGACTGAACTGACTGATACTTAACTGAATTGTAATGGTATATTTCTGTCAATATAGAATTTGCCACTTGAGGGCGATGTCCTCCACATATTAGCTCCACAGCCTCCACATTACACCCTGTTTTAGCTGCACAGTTTTTACTATATATTTACTTTCTTCCTGATAGAAATGTGATGTCTTTCAAAGTCACACCATTTCTCTACTTTTAAAGGCAAAGTCATTTAATCTAGAAATTTCTGTCATGAGATTAAAATAGATTTAAGTGTTTACCGGATTTTATATTGATTCGTTACTTCAATATTTAGTTGTTAAATGTAGAGATATTTTCCAGTTCTTATGTAAAATGATCTCTCGCATTCTCCGGCTTCCTGTACAACCCAAACATAGAGCAAAATCTAAATCCTACCCACCAATTCCCCAATTCCGTTATCAATAACTGTGTGAAACCTGCCTTCCTGGCTAGTATGACCAGAGGTCAGACTGTAGCTGGCAGAGCGGATGAGGACAATGACTACAGAGACGCTTTAAATCATTGTAGAGGGTAAAGTTCTCAGTGGTAAATGCCGGTGATCCTGGGTGTTCTCTTTTACTGCCTGAGGAGAGACTTTGGGACGTTGGGGTGAAAGTGGTGAAGCAGAAACGAGGTGGGTGTAAATACAGCCCAGAAGAGAGGCAGCACTGTAGCTTTGACCACATACTGTAGTTATTGGAGGGATGAAGCTCTGCATTTTGTTGTTATTAGACCAATAATAAAAAGGTAAACTAAGTAAATCTATATGTGTCACATAGATACTACTTTAACCCATAAAGACCCAAACATCAACCAAAAGCATCTACTGATCTAAAATTAATACCAGCTGATCCATTAATCCTATCAATACATGTGAATAATTGGTGTAAAATACAGTTTGTCATCTTTTCATAGTCATCAGATATGACCCATTTGGACGTTCAGAGGCTCCGTAGTGAACGTGGAAGCATTGTCATCTTCTACAACATTGATTCACTGGTAAAACCCATGGAGTTGGATCAGTGGCAGCAGATGGACACACTGGATTTATAATCAGATAATGATAGATTTTGTTGAAAAAGTCTTTTTTTCCAAATTTTTTTCCTGATTTGATCTAATAACCTTTGAATTTACTCTGAGTTTTTATGAACATCTACAGAATCAGTGAATTAAATATAGGAAATTACCAGGTTTTCACTGAAAAATGCACAAATGCAGAGGACAATATTATAATAGATGGTGATAAATCACTTAAGAAAAGTTAAAGAGAGACAAAAAATTATTTGGGAACTGCCACAAAAGTAGCACTGGGTCTTTGGGTTTAAACAAATAATAAATAAATCTGATAAAGTACATCATTCAGACCCCAGTTTTCATTGCAAAAATACTGTCAATATCTGTTGATGGAAAGAAATAACTTTTTGGTTTAGAAGCCAAAAAAAAAGTATATAGCACTGTAACATGCCTATTGGCTTGTGCTTGCTCAATATTTGTTAAAGTAAGATTAGTACATACTAGTGTCACTACCTGAAGTCCATGTTGATGTCTGTTTTGCTTGGAAACAGTTGTTGGATACAGGTAGAGGAGCAAAAGAGAGGTACTGAAGAACTCAAGACCTGATGATCCATAGACTGTATATGAAATGCTATATAATATTTAGTTACTAATAATTCCTGACACGCTGTTTTAAACCAGTAGTTTGAGATTTTACCATTGCCATGTTGGTTTTTCGGAAGTAGGAAGTGACCATATTTGGATAAAATAGGCAGAGCTGAAGGAGAGTCATGGGTGAACTACTGTTAAATGTTTGCTTATTGATTTAGTACAATAGTAATCGCCATCAAACACTGTGTAATAAAGTCATTTTACAGTCTTGTCATTAGAGCCTGTTAAACACAATTACAGGAGAGCTGACTCTTGGGAAAAATGCACGTTATTAAATAAAGAAAGCCGTCACACAGACCTGTCAGTCAAAACCTTGACGCAGTCTGGTCTATTGGAGCTGAGGTCGTATTAACGGAGGAGAAATTTAAAGATGGACCAGGTCATTTATTAGAGGTTCCAAATAAAACTCGTAAGACCACAATGACTCCTGGGAAAAATGATGCCCCAAGTATATTCTAGTATCTTAGAAGTTCAGTGTAAGTCTGTTGGAGCCAGGGCGTTTTGGAGCCAACCCCAGCAGCTGACAGTTGTTTTCTAATTCTAAGACAGATCTGCATTGGCTTCATTTGGAGCTGAGGTGCTCGCCTCTCTGGGTGTTCACTGCACAGCAAATGGGTCCTGCCCTGGCTCTGAGTCCTGCTCCACTTTGTAACAATCTCAACTTATTCATAGTTCAATGGTGTTCATTATGTCTTCAGTTTTCTATGAGTACTTTTTTTTCTCCTTTGTTTAAGACATAGGGTTTTTTTTCCAAAGCATACCTTTGTCTTAAACAAAGGAAAGAAAAAGTACTCAACTTATTCATACCATTCAAAAGGAAGGAAAGACAATACTGCTGTAATCGCTACTATGACTTCCTATATTTTTTATTACTAACTACTACAACCATTCCATAAAATTAATACTTAAACATGATTTTGCACCATTTTGAAGTGCATGAACAAAATCTTCCATAGTGTAAAGAAAGCAAGTAATAAAAGCAGATTCACCTATGAGAAATGGCATACACAAGAATTGACAGTATGAGATTATTTGTGTCATATCTTCTTTTGTGCTTGAGTGGTGTTAAAGTGTTCCACAGGAGACTCCACACTGTTTTCATGAACAGATTGGTGCCCACTGTGCATGTTACACTGCTGCAGCACACTACCAACATTAATTTCCTTGTGTTGATTAAATGCATAGGTATGTGTGTGTGTGTGTGTGTGTGTGTGTTTAATAGGGGAGTTATTTAACAAAAATGTAGAATAATCCATCATGTCAAATGACTGCTTTTGTGGTAGTAATGCGTATTCCGTACATTCACTTCCTTACATACTAATAAAACTTAGGATAGGAGGTTATTGAATGAAGCATTTAAAAGTGCTCTTTAATGGCCAGTATACCACTAATATGGGCATTAATAATGAGCTTGTTAAAGTTTCAATATGTAAGGTTCCTATGTTGGTCCGCTTATCCCATGTGAAGTTTGTGTTGCAGTCTGTTGACGTTAACACAGTGGGTGTTGCACAGTAACTATTAGCTTATAACTGCTGCTTCAGTAAAGGAACTGAAGAGAACCTCTGAGGAAATGCAAGTAACCATAAGTGTTTTTACAGGAAAAACTGATACCAGTGCTCTGTTATGAAATCAGTGCAGGGGCTGTTAAGGGCAGTGGCACATTAAATAGCTTAGAAATGGACATGCAGCTATCTTTGATTGACAACACAGACTTCCACACACACAAAAAAAAATCACAAAGGGGGATTTAACAAACAAACAAACAAAATAACAAACAAAAAGATAAAGGAAGAATGTACAAGAATGCCAGAAGTATTAGCTAAAGCCTTATACCTGCTTCTGAGTTCATTCTCTGCCTCTCTTCTGCTCCTCTACAGCAACAACAGTGTAAGCTAGCTACCGTTAGCTTAGAAATGGAGTCAGCTAATATAAACAACTCACAGCACAGCTTAGACTCTGAATTAAACTTCATGTAAGCACATAAACATGTGTAAAATTTATACATTAACATACTAAATGTAGTCTTACGCTGGGAGCCACATTCTCGTTAATATTAACTAGCTCAATTTCCAGGCTAACAGCTGCCTCGGTTTCCTACACGCATCATCCACCTGCTGGTTTCTTGATATTGTGTAAAGTGTATTTGCAGTATGCGTGTATGAAAAATTCTTTACAACTACTGACTACACACAAACGTGTAAAGTTTATACATTAATGCACTGGTATACTAAATATAATGTATATAATACATGTATATATTAAGCAATATATGCTTAATATAATAATATCAATCAATAATTTTAAGTACTCATGCCAACTGTGTTTGTCCAGACCTTTGGATCCATGTGTGAATCCAGTCGTTGGTTTCTTTTCTGTCCTCCATTTACAGGAGCTAGTCAAACACACTCACGATGCTGCTAAGAAGGACAACTTGAAGATGGCTCTTGATGCCATGAAGGTAAGAGCAGTGCCTATGGCAATGGACTGTAATCATTGTGATTTGAGCTTGTTAATAGAAGCAGGTTGATTTAGTGGATTATTCCAAATGGTGAGGGAGAAAAGCCTATCCATCACTGATTTTCACTGCCCTGAATATACTGTGAATTTCTAAAACTTTGTATTTACATTACTTTAGTGAAGGCTGAATGGCCCCATGAGCATAACAGGCAGCTGATTTAATGCTTTTGACAACCAGAAGTGTAAGAAATGCATTACTATGAACACCTTTAAGGCATGATTCACACATAAGAATATTACTTTTTTTTTGTTCAGTTTAAAGAAGCACACAAAAATCTGCTCAGTTCTAGAAACCCAGAACTGAACTAAAAGATTTAGATTAAATCCAACAAATATTCTAGGTTCTCCACCCCACATTGAAATTTCCAGACTGACTTAAATGAATAAAATATGTGTGTATTTGTGTGTCTGTTGATGTAAATTTTGCCCAGGACGTGGCCCAGTATGTCAACGAGGTGAAGAGAGATAATGAGACTCTAAGGGAGATCGAACAGTACCAGAGATCAATTGAAAACCTGGTAAACTCAAGTCTTTTCTAAAACTATCAACAGAATATCAGTAATGTCAGCAAGAAATCTCTCCTTGCAGCATTAACGCACTCATCTGTGAAATAACTGATATAAGAAATACAAGTTCACAGTTTTCTACGATAGGGTATATTTGTCAAATTATCTCTAGTTTTCTAGGCTCATGACAATATTGTTTAAAGGGTAGTTAATGCAAGAATTGAGTTTAGAGTGTCCTGACTGCAAATTAGTGTTGGTAATCACCTGAAGCATTAATCATGTTCCTTTTTATGCCTCTGGCTCATATGTTACTTTCAGAATCAGCCTCTACTCACCTATGGTCGACCAAAAGGAGATGGAGAGGTGCGCATGGTCTCCAATGTCGACAAGAAGAAACAAGAGAGGTCTGTTCTACAAGTGTCACAGTTCTGAAAGAGACTGAAAGAATAATTGCCATTATATGGACAAAAGTATTGGGACTTGTTGAATTCAGGTGTTTCTTTTCAAACAGGGGTCTGGGATACAAAAGAATAATGACAAATGTTGTAATATAGTTTTATATTGTTATAAATATCATATTGATTATTAATATTGATGTTTATATGTCAAATCAGCATGAACAGGACATCTTACAGCTGTAGACATGATGTGTCCCAATATTTTTGTCCTTATAGATGTGAATAAAGGAGATGGTTAGTTGTGGTAGAAAATTATTATTTACAGTCAGAGCACGAAAAATATTTTTAAAAATTTAAAGGCAGAACATTTATAATCATAGTCATGGATAAAAATGTTGAGTCAAATCAATGTTGAAAGAAATTAAATAAAAAACATCTCTGAGGCATTTTGGAAGCAAGGGTAACAATTTAAACCAAACTAACCAATGCAATGACATTTATCACAATATAAAACTATATTATGACAGTTGTCATTGTTTTGTATCCCAGACCCATGTTAGAAAAGAAACACCTGAATTCAACATGTCCCAACACTTTTGTCCATATAGTGTATGACTTATGCTAAGGCTAATGATATGAATAAATATACTGTTTATTTATTCTTATTCTATTTTTACCTTTTTTAAATGCATGATGCAACCAAGTTTTTTTTGTGATAACTGTTAGTAATTGAGAGAACTGCACAAGCAGATAAAGAAACAAGGATAGAGGATGCATCCGACTGAAGATCCGGTTCTTTTTCGTTATTTACATACCATTTAGCAACACCGCTAATCTAGCAGAGAGCTAATTTAATGAGCAATCTAGTTTACAACAATGTGTCAGTAGTGGTTTATGTGAGCTATCAATATAATATGTATGGTAATGTAATTTTAATGGATAATTTGGCATTAGATAAATCAACTCATGTAACACTAAGTTAACATTAATGTAGATAATGTTTTATTAGGGTGAAACATGCATACACTAAATAGAGTAAATGTACGTCAAATGGAATGTGAATGAAATTTGAATGCATTAATTGCCATTATTCATCTCTGAACACATTTTCTACCTTGTGGGTGTTGAATATAAGGTATGGCACAAAATCCCATGCATTTTTATTTTTGATTTAAGCTTTCTATGCCATTTTTCTGTATGACAAAGGCCTCTCCACATGGCTCAGACTTTGCTTGGACTTTGTTTGACCATAATCTGTCACGGACTCATCCGGCTTTATTTAATAAGGCGTTTTAATCTGCTTTTTCGTAATTACTAATGCCGAATAGACTTGTTATTTAATTCAGATTGCTTGGAAATATTGATGACAGGATGTAATCCTACAAAAATTGCATTCTGTACATTTAAATGCAAAATACAGTGTTATTTCTTGACCCAACATCACAGACATAAGACTCTGCATTGGATTAAAGTGCAGTTAAAAAAAATCACTTCTTGTAATTTCATTGTAGAAAATCTGTTTGTACTTTTTATTTTACAGACACATCTTTTTATTTGATGGAGCTGTCATTGTTTGCAAGAGACGTGGAGACAACTATGAGATGAAGGACATACTAGATCTAAACAACTTTAAAGTCACCAACAACTGCCTCTCTGACCGGGAGTGTAAAAAGGTCAGTTGACAGCATATAATTCTTTTCTTTTTTTTTTTTTTTTTTTTTTACAAAATCAACAGATGCTGTGTGGTTAATCTCATGTTTATTGCTCATATCAATAATCAACACCATCCAAATGTTACTATTTGACATCTGTTTGGCTGCAACGTTAGAGCTATAATACTTGTTGGATGCCTGTTGAGAGTGATATTCTTTTATTTGCTGGTGTGGGGTCAGAGTTTTTTTTTTTCTTCTCCCCTTTCTGGAAAATCCTGATTCAGGATCGTCATGTAGTCACTTGCCACAGTTTGTGCAGTATGCTATTTTTCGCCTTGTGGGAACATTCACAGGCTGTATTGTAGTGGAGGGGACTTGTTGATGTCTTGTTGATGTATGCCCACAGATGGTGCCTTCTCACTCCACTGCTGATTGCTAATGTGAAACTGACAGCTTGCCAGAATGGGATGGTTCTGTGTGGTTTCTATCAAAGGGACTCCATTATCATCCTCATTTACTCTATTGTGAAAGCGTGACATGTGTATGCATGCGTGAGTTCAGGTTTTGTGAGTTTGGGAAGGTTACAATCACTGATGCCTGAAAAAGAATTTCAGAAGTAACAGTTAATCCTTCCATGAAATGCAATGCGCATACATGACAGACACTGTTTAACTCAGCTGATTAGAGAAGGTTAGATTAGATTAAATTAGATTAGATCAGATTAGATTAGATCAGATTAGAATAGAATAGAATAGATTAGATTAGATTAAGAATAGATTAGAATAGATTCAATTAAA
>JAPQRQ010000010.1:27355214-27366774 GCA_037367365.1 Apogon talboti | reverse complement strand
TATGGTTTGTGGAGCTTCTGGTGGCTCTATTGCTGTTATGTCTCTCTACAAATCGGCAGAGTGGCTCAGGTGCTAGGTTGTTTAGACACTTAAAAATTAATTTGAGAAAACATAAGTTGCATCCTCTGTGAGTGTGTGGGGGGGGTCCGGCCTGAAGGCGCTGGACCGAGCAGGGCAGGCACAGAAGGGGGGCCTAGTGAAGGTCTGGCAGCCGAAGCTGGGAACAAGGCTAGTTATTATGGGCCGAACCCAACTCGAAAGCACGCAGCATAAAACCCAGAGAGCCAAAGCAGCAGCAGTCAATGGGTGTGGGGTCGGTAGCCACCAAGCCACCACCTACTGCAACCACTAATGAAACAAAATAAACACGATAAATCATTAGCACAAAATGGTAATATTAAAAAAAAGATAAAACACACATTCATACCACCGACGCAGGGTCATGGAGGACGGAGGAGAGCCGTGGTTACTTGCAGCCAACACTGCAGGAAAGACCACACAGCTAAAATGAGCCCAGAGCTAATCGACAGACCATGTGGACTGGCAGACAATGCCAACTTGCCAAGCAAGACTGAGTCCCCGGGGTCTCCGGCGGGGCGATCCGCTCCTCCACCACTGGCTGTGGCCATGCTATAACACTACAAAGTACCGGCATCATCAATGCGCGCATGACGTACAAGCAGGGGGACAGAGAGAGAAAGATCGGGTGTCCTATCTGCAGGGATGAGGCACGTGTTGTGGTGCCCACCATACCAAACACACTGGCTCCACCACGCCAGGCTGCTATCACCACCACAAAAAGGGATCACAGATTTGGAAGGAGAGAGGGAAAGGTGTGACTGTCCACCTGAATATATAGGCGCGCCTGGCACCGCCCCACAGTGCACGCCCGACGCAGTGCCAAGTAGTGGTGAGAAGGGAGACAGCCTCTGGCTACATCTATCCCCCACTTTAGCATTGTTGGCTCGACGATAGACAACTAGAAACCCATTGCTAAGACCAGGGTCTAAAGATGGCTAATTGGGTGTTACACACAGGGCCTGGACACCCACTGGCCTCACCACCTAGGGGACCCGCCAACTGAGGAAGATGATGGACATTGGGATATTGGCCAGCAGTGGAACGAGCTGTTCTAAGCAATGACTGCTGACTAGAACTCGGTGGGTCAGTTTGAGATAGTGATGGACCTGGAAATGTGGAGCTCCCTTGTGCTACAGGTGTTTCTGCAACAACTCTGGTTTCCAGGGGGGTTACCACAACCGGAGTTGGACATGAGACACTTGGAACCACTGTAGTTGTAGCTAAGGGGGTATCAGGGACCTAGAGCCATAGATCACTGTCACTGGAGGAGTTGCCATCCAAGACAGCCAGAACAGGTGGAAGCCACACAGTCTCAAGAGGAGCAAGAGCTTTAGGTAGGGCTACAGCCTTCAACATGTCCCGGTGCACATTCCGGACCTTCTGTAGGTCACTCACCGGGGCAACAGTGTACACTGCTCCATCACCAAGAGCAGCTTTAACCATCTGATAAACCTCTGAGCTCCAAAGATCCTGACTCTTATGGCAACCCCGAGCGCTATGGTCCCTCAGGTATACCCTCTGGCCCACCAGCAAAGGTGCAGCTTGGACCAGCTGATCGTGTTGCTCCTTCCGCTGGCTAGCAGCAACCGCCAAGTGTTTGCGAGCCCCCTCGAATGCAACTCGCAGTCTGACCTGATGTTCCACCATTGCCACAAGAGCGCGATAGCTGGCTTGGATAGTTGGTGCCTTTCGATTAAAGAGGGCTGAGCCTTCTGTCGCCAAAACACCAGCACATTCTTCAAAAGGGGATCAGCCTCCTGTAAAGAATGGAGATCAAGAGCCGAATGGGATGGAAGGACTGAGACCATGGACTGGATTGCTGACACACCAAGATCTGGACGTGGGTCTTGTTGAAGGTCAGCTGGAACAGAAGTGCCAGGCAAGGACTGTGCCACTAAGTCAGAACCAGACACATACTGTTGCAAGATTGCATCCACATTTTTGTTACTGCGACCTGATCGATACTTAATATCGAAATCAAAGTCAGCAAGTTGAGCAGCCCATCGGTGCTCGGTGGCTCCCAGTTTGGCAGACTGGAGATAGCTCAACAGGTTGTTGTCGGTGTAAACCACACACTTATGCCCCAATAGGTACTCCCGGAACTTCTTAGTCATGGCCCACTTCAGTGCCAGGAATTCCACCTTCATAGGGCTGTAGTTGGACATGTTAGGCTCAGTAGGCCAAAGGCCTCTGCTGGCATAGGCCACAGGCCTGATGCCGCTGTCCATCTCCTGTGAGAGGACAGCCCCAAGGCCGCTATAGCTGGTATCAATCTCCAGAATGGCTGGGCACGAGAAGTCAGCGTAGGTCAGCAGAGGGGCTGAGACCAACCTTGACTTCAAGGCCTCATAACTCTCCTTACACTGAGGTGTTCATGCAGCCTCCAGAGCCTGCCCTGATCCCTTCTTGGACCTTGAGCCTGCCAGCTCAGCCACCAACCTATGAAGAGGGCCTGCCAACTTGGCAAAACCCTCCACAAGGCGACGGTAATAGCTAACAAAACCCAAAAAGGAGCGGAGCTCTGAAACATGATGGGGCCGCTGCCACTTAGCCACCGCCTCGATTTTTGAGGAGTTTGTGGAAACTCCTGTGTTGGAGATGACATGCCCCAAGTAGGTAACCTCACACTGGAAAAATGCGGTTTCTTCTCAAGCCTCACCTTCAGGCCTTCCTTTTGCAGCCGACCAAGGACCACTTCCAGCCGCTGCAGATGTTGGACAGAGGACGAAAAGACGATGATATCGTCAAGATAGAGCAGCAAGGACTGACCTTGCTGATCACCAAACATCCTCTGCATCAGCCGCTGGAAGGTGCTTGGGGTATTGCATAACCCAAAAGGCATGCGGTTGAACTCAAACAGGCCAAAGGGGGTACAGAAGGCGGTTTTGGACTTATCCTGCTCTGCAACAGGAACCTGATTGTAACCACTAGCCAGATCTATAGTGGAAAACCAACGGGCCCCACAGAGGGCATCAAGACTCCTCAATGCGAGGCAGAGGGAAGGCATCCCTCCGAGTCTTGCTATTAAGGAGGCGATAGTCGACACACAGACTCCCATCCTTATTCCTAACCAAGACAATAGGTGACACATAAGGGCTGCTACTTTCCCTAATAACCTGAGACTCAAGCAACTGATTGATGTGAGTCTTTACTGCCTCATACTCAGAAGGAGGGATGCGATGATACCTCTGGCGGACTGGAACCTCATCCAACACAGGTATGTCATGTGAAAGGAGATTGGTGCAGCCCAAGTCACCGTCATGAGCGGAGACGACCGACTGGTACTTGAAGAACGAGGACCTCACATCTATCTGCTCCTGCTCAGCCAGTGCTGACAAATCCAATGACTCCACCCTATCTGGCAAAGGGGTGGTGGCTACCTGCGAGGACACAGTAGCTGTGGGGGGTCTCACCTCTGTCATGTCCACAGGTAGACTGACCATCTGAGAAGAATTTATGATTCCAAGACCAGCCCGTGGGTAAAGGAGAACATCAGTAGTCCCGACATTGACCACTGGGACGTACACTGTACCCCGGACAACCTGGACTAAACAAGGAGACGCTAACCACCCAGCTGGCACCCAGGGGGCTCAAACAGCACAGCTGAACCAGAAAACTGTTCTGAGCAGGTGCTTGCAACCAGCTTCATCATTCCACCAGGTATGCACACAGCTCGCTTGCACCGGACCCTCACGGTGCCAGTGGGGCTCCTGGGGGCCTGGGCAGTGCGTCAATAACTATACCAGGTGCCTGCGACACAGAAGGGGAATCACAAAGTGAAGGGCCAAATGCTCCAAAGAGCTCACGATAGCATCGACGAATCACATTCATCCCAAGGATTCCAAGGACAGCAGACACAGCACCAGGGGGGTCCTTAACTATGAGGATACCACAGCGGGACATCACCTTGCCGCAAAGCTCCACGTCAAGCTCCAGATAACCAATATATGGAATGGCTAGGCCATTAGCTGCTTGCAGCTGTAGCCAATGACAGGAACAAAGGCGATCCTGGCCCCAAGGTGCAAAATGTGACAGAGAAAAGCTCTCAGTTACTGTGGACACCATAGAATCAGTGTCCACCAAACATGAGACAGTGACACCACCTAGCAAAATATCAATGGTTGGGCATGGAGCAGCTAGCTCAGCCACTGCACCATCATGTGAGCTTATGGACTCCCCAACTGAACTGTGGCTCAGCAGCTCAGTGGGCTTCAGGTTTTCGGCTGATGGGAAGATTGAGGACGCCGGGTGGTGCTGGAGTTCAAGCCAGTGACTGAATGAGTCCGGCCATGAGGGGGCACCCGCTCATTGTCACAGCCTCGAGCAAAATGGCCTGGTTGCTGGCACCTTCTACACAGGAAAGAGCCGCTGCGAGAAGTTTGGCCTTGTGAGCGGGGAGCTACAGTCTGAGTAAGCTGGTTAAGCTGCTCCTGTTGACGCTTCAAAGCATCCATCAAGTCACTTAAGTCTGGTGACAGTGAAGCAACAGGAGACGCTGGATGGACACGACCATGCATCCCATACTGTAGGCCAAGAACGGATGGCAGAACTGTGCCCCTAGCACCCCCTGGGAAACCCTCCCTCTCCCACTGGAGAGTATGGAGGCGCTAAGCAGGTCATATTCATGGAGTTGACAGTGCCCTGAGAAGAATAGATGGAAGTGGAACAGGAGAGGGAGAGTCCCAAATATGCAGATCTACATTGGATCCTAGGCCTTCGGGGAATTCATCAGCCGTATAGGAGAAGAGCCATCAAGAATATCTTGGAGGTGACAGAGAAATCATCTACACTGTTCTGGCTATTGAAGGGAGGAGCAGATGTTTCTTCCACTCAGGGGGCTTGATCATCCCTGGTCACCTGGGTGAGTGGGTCTGATGTTAAGACCTAAACCAGCCGATTCCCTCAGGAAATATCACTGACAATTTGTCTATGTTGTACTACAAAATTTAACATTGTTTTTGAACCATTATGCGCCTTGCACTTACAGTGTGATCTTGTAAGAAACTGTAAAACTTCTGAATGTTTTCATACCCAGCTGCTCATATTAGATTATCATACATTATTTTCTTTCTCATTCTCACTGTTTCATTCAGTCACTGTTTGCTCCTGGAGGATTCTGTTGGGTTTCTGTAAACTGGCTTAAGAGTCTGGCTTAGACAAACTCTAAATGTAAAGTCTATTAGATAACTTTTGTTATGATGTGACGCTATATAATTAAAATTTGATTGATGATTGATTTTCATGTGTGTGGCAGCATCACAGGAGGCCAAGTTTTGTGGGAATCTGTTCTGTGCAACAGCAGAGAGTGAACAGCAGACAGGAGAGAAGATCCTGCAGCGCTTATCATGAGTGTGCACATATCTAACGTCCTCTCACTGAGAAATGGTTTGATTTGTAACTGTACCTGTACTTTCATGAGTCTGAAGTAGCCCGAAAAGTCCTTCCAGCATAACAGTCAGTTCCTACAGTCTGAACCATAGTCCTGTCAGAGAGAAAAGCCTCCATCCTCCTGGATTGCAAATCCAGTGATGAAAAGTCAGCATGTTCCTTTCCCTTTTAGGAGTGTCTGGTGTTTCTGCAGAATTCAAAGCAAACACTGACACTGTCACTTAGTAAGTTAGTCATTCTGATAATCAGTGGGTGTAACCTCAGTGACTTACACTACAAATGCACCCTTTATTGGTCATGTCATCTTGTTCTTTGAAGGATAAAGCCAGAAATATTAAACACATAATACTGATATCAATGATGAACAAGATGACACTTTGATATTTGTTTGTAATTTGTGTGTTGCTGCAGGAATTTGCTGCTGAGGCTGGTCCACTGCTGTGCTGCCTCTAATGTTCACCAGAGGGCAGCGTCAGGCCTGCCCCTGTCTCTACAGCACCGGTTGGATCTGTTCTGGTCCTCCTGTGTGGTTCTGTCTGACCGGGATCAGAGTGAAGCCCTGAGTCTGACCAACAATGACCGCAGGGCCGTCTCCATCATCTTAAGACACATCAGTCAGGACACATAGCTTGACCTGTAAGACTGTGACGTGGAGGACAGTGGACTGAACCTGCTGCTTCCTGTCGCTGACAGGGTCCACCTCAGGTAAAGGAAGACCAGAGGAGAAGCTGCTTCATATCCGGTCACAGTGTCACATCTCCTAGTCCCTAGATCTGTGTGTGTGTTTTGTGTATGTGTGCGGATATGTCCCTGATTGCAGGAGTGGAGTCTGGTGTGCGGGAGTCTAGCCCAGCTGTCTGCCATCACTATTCCTCGGCTTTAAAAGACTGGCGTCTTCCACTCCACGTCGCTGGATCGTCATCTCAGTTACTCTGGTTTGCATCCGAGAGCTTATTCTGAGATACTCTTCTTGTGCCTTTGTAGATACTTACCTTTGTTTCATCTGTAGCAACCCGTTCCTGGCTCTGCAACCCGTTCCCTCCTGGTTCCTCCGCCTTCGACCTCTGTTCTCCGCTACTTTGGTCCTGCTCTGGTTATACCTGAACCCGTTCTGTCCTGTAACTTCCTCTTCAATAAAATCACTAACTATATTCTGCCTCCGTGTTCTGTGTCCTGCGCTTGGGTTCCCTGCCGGTTAGCTCAGACGTAACACACAGTCCTGTTTACGTCTGGTTTTCTCTTCGCTCTGTTTGTCCTATTTAGATCCAGCAAAGCTGTTGTCCTTGACACAGTGAGATGGACAGAGTCCCTGTGGAAAGCTCTGCATGGAGAGCTGGACCTGAGCCACACCATACTGGACCAGAGGACCTGTAGAGCTTTGGCCCTGATGCTGGACTTGTCTGTAAGGCTGACTGAGCTGGACCTCAGCCACTGTCGGCTTACTGACCAGCTGCTGCTCACGCTCAGCACAAATCCAGGTCCTAGTGTGAGTGTCACAGGCTCCACAAACATGTATGATGCATCAGAAAAACTGATTTGAAATTAGTTTTCTGCATGAATTACTTTTAAAATTTTGCCATTTGCCATTCACACAAAGCATCTGCTCATGTGAACCAAACCTCACAAAAAAGAGATCTCTGAAGACCTTCATCAACATTTGTTTATTTGCATGTGACTGGAATGGGTTAGAAAGTAATCTCAAAGACTTTAAGGATCCAGTCCACAGTTTGTTGTCTACAAATGGATATGATGTAATACTGTGGCTACGCTCTGCAGAAGTGGATGCCCAGCTCAGCTGACTCCAGGGGCACAATGCAGAATGATCAGTAAGGTAAAAAGGAGCCATAGAGTAACAGCTAAAGGCTTGAAGGAGTCAATATAATAGGTTAATATCTCTGTTCATTAATCTACTATATGTCAATGCATGACACCTACGACGGCCCTAGGCTGGGGGCGTCTGTCAGGGCTTGCTGTGCTGTGTGTTCTTTCTCTTTCAGTGTTGCTGGTCCTGGGTCGAGCTGATTGCCAGTTGGAGGCAGCTGGCCACTGCCTCTGACCAGAATAAAACACGCCCTATCCGGAGGTTCTCTTGGCTGCTCCCTCTCCCTTGGACCCCGGGTTCTGTTGAGATTCTTCTCCTGCGCCTTATCTGATTAATTTGGAGTTTTGACTTATAATTTGTTAGATTCAGTGAACCATTGTTATATTTATTGCTTTAAACAGCTCTTTGGTAACAAAATCTTTTTAAAACTTACTTAACTCCTGTCTGTGCTTCTGTTTGTCCGGCTGGAAGCTGGACCGTAACATATTGGGGGCTCGTCTCCTTTAAGAACTGGATTGATAGTCCTTTGCCAATGCATTCTTGTGAGTAAAGCATGGTTATACAGCATTTTGATCCCGGTTGTGTGGAGCACTTTGTTGTACATTTGGGCCTTCCCTGGACACTAGCCAAGGGTGGTGGCATAGTAGGGGTATTCCCGGGTGGTGACGTCAAACCCAGGGATTACCTGTTGTGTGCTCTAATTGGAAGCTGTAGTGGGGAGTTTGCAGTGTGGTGTTTTGTTGTTTTGTGCATTGGGGATGTTGGAGTCACTCTGGGCAGATTTGCCTTAGTTGGCAGTCACAGGACGGGATAAGGTAAGTTTTGGCTTTTTTTTTTTGTGCACACAGTCAGTTGTAGAGTGTTGTCCTTGTAGGTGTAGTGCATTTCTCCTCTGGGATTTGTGTGTGTGTAAATGTAGTGAGGAGTGAAAGTGGTTGGAGCGGTTGACTTGGGAGCACCTCCATGGTGTTGGCAGTGTTGCTAGCGTGCTGGTCGCATTGCCATACTGCTGGTTTGGTGTGTAAGTACCTGCTGTAAGTAGCCCCTGAAGACTAGGAATGAGGTAGGTAGATCTGGGATAGGCAGTTAGCAGGGATGTCGAATTCTCGAGAGCATGTGGTACCTCTGGTGCAGACTAGATTGGTCAAGGCTTACATTCTTTTGTTACCTTTTGTTACCTCTTTTGTTAATTTGTGCATTGTTCTTTTGGTCTGGTGGAGGTGGAGGATTTTATTAAGGCTCTGTCAGAAGATTTTTTTGGAACAGTGTACTCGGGATCAGTTGATAAAAATAGTTGATTATTATAAAATATTTGTGACTGACAAGCAATCAAAAGAAAATCTTAAGACAATTCTTAAAGCAAATTTGTGTGATATGGAAATTTTGAAACCCACGTTAGTGTCACTTCTATCGTGTAATGGTACTGGGGCTGTTTTTCAGGAGATGTCTCCATTGAGTTTTGAGCAGAAAAAAGAATTGTTGCATTTACGCATGCAATTAGAAAAGGACTGTGAATTAGAGCTAAGGGTAAGACAGCAGGCAGAAGTGGATGCCCAGCTGAGCTGACTCCAGGGGCACAATGCAGAATGTTCAGTGAGGTAAAAAGGAGCCATAGAGTAACAGCTAAAGGCTTGAAGGCTGGCAATGGAAAAGATTAAGCAGCAAATGGAAAGGGCCAAATTATATTTAGAATATGAGCAACTGACATTAATAAAAGAAGGTGAATTGTGTGACATGCCAAAGGATGGAGAGTCCATTCGTGGTAGCAGGTCAAGGGAGATTTTGAATAGTTTGTGCTTGGTAGCTAACTTTAATGAAAAGGATGTGGAGATGTTTTTCACTTTGTTTGAACAGGTGGCAGATGCGAGGAACTGGGATGATTCTGAAGTTTTGCTACAGTGTGTGTTCATGGGGTGCGTGGAGGAGGGGTATTCCTCGCTGGTGGCGAGTAACTACAATAAAGTTATGGCGGCTGTTTTAAAAGCCTATGAGTTGGTCCCCAAAGCTTATTGCCAAAGGTTCAGGAGTTGGAAAAAGGGGTCAGACCTTATCTCAAGTTTGCATGTGACTTAACCAATCATTTTAAAACAGAGGTGTTCAACATCAGGTGTAAAAAGTTATGAGGATTTGTGCACTTTAATGGTGCTTGAACAGTTTAAAAATTCAGTCCCAGAAAGAATCATGATGTACATAAGCAAACAAAAAGTAAAAATGGCAGTGGAGACAGCTGCCTTAGCAGACAATTACCTGTTGACTCATAGAAGTGCAGGGGTGGACCCACATGCTCACTGGGCTGACATGAATAATCCAGTCAGGGTGATACATTTCTCAGGCTGCACAGGCACTATTCCTTCTGGTTACAGGGGTGATCATACTGGTCGTGAAGCTGATATTTGTCATTTTTGTCATGAAAAAGGTCATTAGAAAAAAAGATTGCACTGTGCTCAAATTGCGCAATAAGTCACATGATGTGCATGCAAGGCTGGCTGCAACAGCTGCACCAGTTTCCAGGGGTTTTTATGATCAGCTGAATGGTGAGTTGCCATCTGCTATTCAGGTCCAGATTTACAATCATTTTTGCCCTTTGTTTCAAAGAGGCATGTGTCTATGATAGGTGGTAAGGAAAAGGTGCCTGTTACTATATTGCAGGACACAGCTGGATGTGATTCATTTGTTCTGTCTACTGTTTTGCCATTTTCAGAGAAAACTGACATGGGATTGTACATACCTGTATTGGGTATGAGCATGTCTGTTTTTCGTGTGCCTGTGCATTAGCTGATGCTCTATTCAGATTTGTTTGAAATAGGGATGTAAACAATTAATCGACTATCAATTAATTGTTGATAAGAATTTGCTTGACTAAATTACAATAATTGTCAGTTAATTGCCCTTTTCCACTGCGGCATTTATTTTATACGTAGTGGCATTGACAGTAGGGGGCGCCACTGTCTAATCTAGGCTTGAATGCAACACGAAATTCCCGTGTTGAGAAACCCAGCTCACAAACATGAAGTGGTCAAAGCGAAGTGTAGTGTGGGACCATTTCAAACTAATTAATTATGACAAGGAAGCTAAATGTACATTACGTTTAGGTACAACAGCTCAAGAAGTTCGTTAAGCTACCACCTTAATAACTTGCATGCAGCCGTGCTGCATGGAGCCAGTACATCAGCTTCAGAGCCTATAATTACTACAATGCTGGGAAGGCAAGCTTGTGATGATAGGAAAGCGGAGGGCATTACTCAGAGGATTTGCAGCATAATTGAAATAGATATGATGCCCATAAGCACCATTGATGGCGATGGATTTCGAGAGCTACTAAACCTCATGGAGCCAGGGTACAATATCCCTTCCAGAGTGACCATAACTACCCGCCTACAAGCCCACTACAAGAAGAAAAAGGCTGAGCTAAAAACAAAGCTAACTACGGCAAGTGTGGCTCTGACAACGGATTGCTGGACTGCATTGACAACAGAAAGCTATATATTGACATATTAACATGGATTGGCAGGTAAAATTGGCAGTCCTTCTTATAGAAAACATGCCAGAGAGATATACAGCTGATCATTTAGCTGACAGACTGAACCAGGCTGTGGAGTCCTGGGGACTCACTGGGCATGTAATAGCCTGTGTTCACGACAACGTTTGGAACATTGTCTTAGCAAACAACCCCACAGGAGTCAGATGGATCTCAGTTTCATGATTTGCAAACAATCTAAATCTTGGCTGTCAATGACAGATTCACTGCTGCTGGTGTGAACCAGGTTATTGAAGCTGCTGGAAGATTGGTGAAACACTTCAACCATAGTACTCCAGCAACCAAAGCACTGGAGGCTGAACAAAACCAAATGTAGCTACCAACACATCAATTTATTCAGTTCTGTACAACTAGGTGGCATGTGACATGTTTGGGAGACTGGTAGAACACCGATGGGCCGTGTCACTGCACTATCAGACTGCACAGTGACCAAGCTTACAGATGCAAGGACACTGGAGTTTAAGCCCTCAAGTGTGCAACTACTGTCATGTCTACTGAGGCTGATGTATCCATCTCCAACACGTACCCCATCACATTCAGTCTGATCAACACGCATCTCAAAATAATAGACGGAGAAAACGGCAAAGTGGCAGAATTCAAACCTAAAGTGCGGGATTCTGAGTGAAACAATGAAGGTAGGCTATGTACTCGTACTCGTCTTCTCCCGCTTATCCGGGTCCGGGTCGCGGGGGCAGCAGCCTCAGCAGAGGGCCCCAAACAGCCCTCTCCCC
>JAPQRQ010000010.1:27235368-27245893 GCA_037367365.1 Apogon talboti | reverse complement strand
CTTGTAATTTTGATTGGGTGGAAATTTAGACCTGTTCTACCAAGTGACGAATCAACTTTGTGTTATTATATTATTGATCCGTGGAGCCACCAGTAGGTCGCGAGCAACCTGATGGAGACACTTGGACTAGTTCGAACACGCCTGCGGGCGACCCACGTGGTCCCTTCGGGCGACCTGGTTCCCGCGGGCACCGTGTTGGTGACCCCTGGTTTAGAAGATTCAAACTACAGATGATGGAAAATGAAGACACCTAAATAAAACATTATATTACTCATTAAATTTCTCTAATGAAACACTCAGTCCATTATCGTAGTATTTGAGCAGTGCCTATGAGTTCTTGTTTTTTGGTTTTTTTTTTGTTTTTTTTATAAAACTCCTCTGCTTCTTTCATGAAATCTACCTCTATGATCTTCAGGATACATTATCCTCTAGGGCTGTTTACTGTAATTTAAGGACAAGTCAGGTATTGAACTTACAGTATATATAAGGGGTATTTTTTACATGTATGTTTTATGCCACAAGTAATACAATTAATTATTCTCATCTAGCTTTGCTATATATTTTAAGGCAATATGTAATATTTTTCAGCTCCATGACATTTTTTCTGTCACTGCTTTTGTATACAGTACATGCCTGCCCAAGTGTTCTAATGTTCTAAACCAGTGTTTCTCAAATGGGGGTACATGTACCCCCCAGGGGTACATGGAGGAAGCTCAGGGGGTACTTGAAATTTATTTGGAAAAATACATTTAAATAAGTCATCATGTTCTGAATACAAAATAAATAATGAAAATTAATGCTGAAATATAAAACACAATAAATATATTCATATGATAAAATTGACACTTGTTCAAGCTTTGGTAACATTTTAGAACATTTGTATTTTATATTATTCAAGTTAAATGTATTTGAGTAATTAAGTAATTTATTTTTTGTTGATGAAAGGTTCATTTATTCATTAATGACCATCTAATTTATTTTTCTTATCAATAAATCACTTTTCAGTTTACATTTTGCACACAAAATTTGATTATAAAGATTTATAATATTTAGATTTTTATTATTTTTAATATATTAAAGTTAAATATATGTTGTTTGTTTACATAGTTTTGAAAATAAAAACAGACACCTTTGGTACAGGAACAAATTTTGCCTCATTTTTTTGAGAGCCGGGGGTACTTGGATAAAAATATATATTTCAGGGGGTACTCCACAGTAAAAAGTTTGAGAACCACTGTTCTAAACCATGCTCTAATATTTAGCCTTAGCTTTGATTCTGATGCGCATTCACTGTAGCACCATTTCAATAAGATTATGCAATGCAATGTGATTTATTTCTGTAATTTTTTGGACAAATCAAATTGATAAAGTTAGACCTGACCAACTGAACCAACCCCCCAACGTGTACTGTAGGCAGTAGGCATGATGGTAATCACTTCATCCACCTCTCATCACCCTGTTGCTTCCATCACTCTGGAACAGGGTAAATCTGGGCTCATCAGACCACATGACCTTTTTCCATTTATGCTGTCCATCAAACTGATGGATGTTTAACAAATGACCAGCTACTCACTGCATCAGTTAGTGTTAAAGAATTTGTTTCAGCTGAAAAATATTGGACATTACAGTAATTATCCAATGGAAGGATGTGAACTATTTGCTGAGTTAAATCCTGGTGGAGACTTTTTTGGCCTGCAGTGTATAACATATGCAACTGTGCCAACATCCAGCGTATACCCCTCCCTCACCCTTTGGCAACCCTGTTGAGATCAAAATGGTTTGGAAAATGAATGAATGTGTCTACAACTGCAAATGCATCTTCTCTTTTTTTCATAGACTGTTCAGCTAAATAATGTTTTACAAGTAAACTATTTTAAACTTGTTTTGTTTTTTTAACCAGACTTTTTACATCTGTTTTTACATTGGTATTATTGAGTATACTGTACTTTCACACTTGAAATCTGAAATCATACCTATAAACCCTCATTAGCAAACACTTATAGTAAAAATGGTCTGAAATTTAAAAGAAAAAAGTTGTTAAGGACAGTAATGAATAGTAAAACGTTTTCAAAGACACACTAATATTAGGCCTACATATGACATTTACAGATCCTAAAGGCAGATTGCCAGATGTAAAAGAAAACCAGGCCACATGTGTGGTATGTCATGTGAGGCATGATACATTGTTTGGGGATATAAACCACTGCTAGTCTGTTGTCTTATACTAAATGGGTTCTTTACATGCTTTTCACTCAGTCAAGTTTCTTAAATAGCAGCCCAAGTCAAGCCACATGATCCCTCCTTCTGAAAGAAGTTGTTTAATCTCTACCATCAGTTGCGACTTTAAATGAGCTGTGTGGAATAGGAGAAGACAGCCAACTCTCTATTCACAGGCTTAATAGTCTCCACCATCAGCAGCACTTCATACACAACCACTGGCTGGCAGATTAGAAAGGAGACTCACCACAAACACAGACGGACGCACGCACCAGCAGACATGTGCATTCGCCTCAGTTCAAAGAATACAGAGAATACACACAAAGTATAATATATGTACATGCAAATACAGACACATATATTGGCCTTTAATGCTCCACAAATCCATATGCGCATGCATTTGCCTTGTGTTGCCTCGTGTTTGTTGTTGAGTGTGTAACAACAAATTTAGCCTCTGACCACAGTCAGTTCAACTTATTATATGATATCATATTACCAAACTCTTATGTCTCTCAAAAAGCTTTTTGGTTACTAAATATGCACTTATGCCATTCATCTAGAGCACAAAGGAAACATGCATATCCTCTTCAAGATGTTTCATCAAAGACTGGAGGATTGAGCCACATTTGACAGCAGTTTTTCTTAATAAAACATCAACCACGTCTATGACTGTGTCACAAAGACACCCTTTCATACGATACACAAAAACGGGAGGCAATAAGTTGTTTACATATGCACTAATCTTCCACTATTACTCTGAAATGGACAGTATTATGAATTTTGACAAGTGTCATGTAAACAGAATATTCTACTTGGATAATCCAAATTAGGCCTTTTTCTGAATTGAATTCTGATTCAGACGTGCAATATGCCAACATTATTTTAGTTTAGAGGATTCTTTGGACATGTATACTGCACATTTGCAAAAATCAATCTAATTGGTGTGATTTACAACAGCTGCTAAAGATTTTGGTGGAGATTTTACCTCATCTTATGATGAGATTTTTCTTGTACTGGCAGATCCAGCTGATGGCTGCTCAGACTTTAAAGACAAAGACATTATTCATGGACAGGTAGTCCTGGTGGAAAGAGGAGATTGTTCCTCTACATAGCCCCTGTTAATGGACGGCTGATCCTCTTGGGTAGAGATGGACACTCCAAAGTCCACATTTCTGGTCAGAAAGGGAAACACACCTAATGTTAAAAATCATGAAAATCAGGTTTATGGATATCAGCAAATATTGAAATCCTGAGGTTTTATAAGAAGGTGTTTGAAGGAACTAAACGCTTACTCCACCACCAGAGCTTCCACTCCACAACAGGTATGATGTACTGACTGCATTCGAAACATGTGAGAACAATACCTATGCTGAGCCCAGGGAAGCAAATCACACCGCCTACCCCAAGGCTGTTAAAAACCTTAAGAACAAGAGAAACAACCCTAAAGCTACTGCTGGGCCGAGGGCCAGCGGACACACTGCAAACCCTAAACATGGTCAGCCTAACACGGTTCTGATTGGGGATGCCATAACAAAACATGTAAGAATGTCGAAGACTGGAAATCTAACTTTGGAAAACACTTTTGTCAGGGACCTAACGGAGGTGTTGCCAGGTCTCCGCTCCACACACCCAAGAACAGAAGGACTGTTATCCATGCTGGATCATTTAATATTCTGCGAAAGAAAACTGTCTCTGAGATCCTGAAACAAGACTTTTCTGTCCTCCTGGGGAGTCTGAATGAGTCCAATCTCCACCATGTCTTCATCTCAGGCCCCAGTCCAACCCTGGGTTAAGGTTAGGGTTCACCTTCAGCAGACTCCTGCGCCTGAACACATGGCTCACTTCTGTGTGCCACACTCATGGGATCAACTTCATCGATAACTTCAACATTTTCTTTAACTGCAAAGACCATTTCAGACCTGATGGAGTTCAACCAAATATCACTGGATGCAGACTCCTTGGTGCCAACATACGTCATGCCCTTGGGAAGCTGTACCCAAACAAGGTGATAAGCATGGAGGACAACACCCAGGCAGACAGCCTGTGTCTGTCCCCCTTCTTCTCTCTCAGCTGACCCTCTGCTCCACATCACCCAAGGCCTCCAGAGAATGTCTCTGTCTCATTCAGGAACCCCCCCCCAGGTGTCCACCAGAGGTGAGACAGACCCCTGCTGCTTCCTGTGCCACACCAGTGATCCTAAATAGCCGGTGGCATGGTCAAAGACAACGACGCAATCACAGACCATTGGCTACCTGTTTCAGTAATCTTAAAGTGACAGGTAACAGAAGAACAATTAAACAAATGGTGAATCTTTCTAATCTGATATCCATTCCCTGTGAGTCACAGCTTTTTTCAAAAACAAGGGAGAACAGAGGCCCAAAGACATTTAAGATGGCTGTGTTAAACATCAGATCAATGGCAAGAAGAACATTTTTAATCAATGATTTTATTACTGAACACAGTCTGGATTTTATGTTTGGAACATAAACCTGGTTAGTTCAGAATAACAGTGCAGCTGTTCTTACTGAGTCCACTCCTCCCAACTTCATGTTTTTAAGTGAGGCCTGAATCCATAAGAGAGGTGGAGGAGGAGCACTTCTGTTTGAAGACTGTCTCCAGAGTAAGCAACTCTGCTTTGGGGCATTTAACTCATTTGAATATTTATCTCCTCAGCTGAAGTCTTCTCCTCTGGTCATGTTACTGAATGTTTACAGACCACCCAAATACAGTGAAGACTTTTATGATGGTTTTAATGAACTGATGTCTCTGATCTGTGTTGATCGTGATTGTTGGTGACTTTAACATCCATTTTGATAACCCCCCAGGACTAAGGAGCTAAAGAACTGTGTCACAATCTTGAAAATTTTGGACTGATTCAATACGTGACACAGTCTACACATAATCAGGGACACATTTTGGACTTGGTCATCTCACAGGGCTTAGACATTTCCAGGGTAGTTGTGACTGATGTTCCATGTCTGATCATTCCTGTGTTTTCTTTGACAGCTCCATTTTCGTGCACACAACTAGCTAAAGAAAAATAACAACTAAGAGGTTTATCGCAGAAGACACAAGTGAAACTTTTAATCAGATTTTATCCTTCAAATATAATTGATTCCTTTGCTCCCACTAAAGTGAAGGTTATCTCTGGTAAGAAAAAATGGACAAAAGACACGCTGTTCAGGAGTGAAAAAAGAGAGCTGAATGAAGGTGGAGAAAGACAAACCTCCAGGTTCATTACAACATCTACAAGGAGAGACTTCAGAGTTATAATTTAAAACTGAAGAATGCACGGAGTCTTTCTTTTCTGACATCATCACCAAAAACAAAAATAACACACATGCTTTATTTAAACAGATTAACCAACCCTCTTGTCGCTGCAGCTGCTGGTCTTCAGTCCACCAGTGCCTGCAATGAATTTGTCGCCTTCTTTACAGAGAAAGTCCAGAAAATGAGACAATCAGTCAGTACATCAACGTTGAATGTAGGTTTTGTGCTGTGTCCATTCAAAACTAATTCAGACAGCATGGCACAGTTTCACCCAATAAACCACACAAACCTGGAGGACGTCATACAACAACTGAACTCCTCCTCCTGCTGTCTAGATATTTTGCCAACAACTTTTTTTCAAACAGTTTCAGAAGTTATGGCATCTGATTTGATCCAAATTGTAAACTCTTCTCTTTTATCAGGCATGTTCCCTCAGGCATCAGTCATTAAACCTCTGCTGGAAAAGAACAAAACCTTAATGCAAAATTACAGGCCTATACCAAACCTGCCATTTTCAAGCAAAGTCATTGAAAAAGCTGTCTTTGAACAGTTAAATAACTTTTTAACCCTAAGCAACTGCTTGGATATTTTCCAGTTGGGATTCAGAGCTCACCACAGCACTGAGACCACTTTGGTCAAAGTGTTTAATGACACCCGCTTAAACTCAGACTGTGGCAGAACCTCTGTCCTAATACTGTTGGATCTCAGTGCTGCGTTTGACACTGTTGACCATAGCATATTACTGGACTGAGTGGAAAACTGGGTGGGACTCTCTGGCACAGTACTAGACTGGTTTGCTTCTTATCTGAAAGGTAGGGACTATTTTTTGTTAATAGGCAATTTTCAATCTGAACAGAGAAAAATAATGTGTGGAGTTTCCCAAGGCTCCATCCTGTTACCTCTTTTATTTAATATCTACATGCTTCCACTGGATCAGATCATAAGACACAATAAAATAAGCTATCATAATTACGACGACGCACAGCTCTATATCTCAGTGTCATCAGGTGGCCACGGTCCCATACAGGTCCTGGGTAAATGTATAGAGCAAATAAATGAATGGATGTGCCACAGTTTCCTTCAGCTAAACATCGACAAAACAGAGGTAGTTGTTTTTGGACCAAAAGACGAGTGATCAAACGTCAGTAAAGAGCTCCAATTATTACAACAAAAACTGAGCTGTCAGGCCAGAAATCTGGGTGTAGTCATAGACTCAGACCTGAACTGTCAAAACCACATTAAGACCATTGCAAAGACAGCTTATCTCTAGGAGGACTTAAGTCCCAGCAGGACCTGGAAAAACTGGTTCATGCATTTATCTTCAGTTGATTAGATTACTGTAACAGTGTCTTTACAGGTTTGACTCAGAAGTCCATCAAACAACTGCAGCTGATCCAAAATGCTGCTGCTCCAGTCCTCACTGGAACCAAAAAAGTTAACCACATCACACCAGTTCTGAGGTCTCTACACTGGCTTCCTGTCTCTCAGGGGATCGCCTTTAAAATACTTTTGGTAGTTCATAAAGCTTTGAATGGTTATAAATACATCAGTGACCTCCTTTTACGGTATGAACCATCCAGACCGCTCAGATCCTTTAGCACAGGTCTGCTCTCTGTCCCCAGAGTCAGAACCAAACAGGGAGAAACAGCTTTTAGTTTTGATGCTCCACACATCTGGAACAAACTATCAGAAAACTGCAGGTCTGCTGAAACTCTCAGTTCTTTTAAATCAGTGCTTCTCAAATAGGGGGGCGCGGTGTGATGCCAGGGGGGGCGTGTGTGACCCTGGCGAACATGGTTTTTTTTCCGTACTAGAATAAGGTGTAATTAATTTCACCTCCACAACAGTAGATGGCAGTGGCGCTCTCATTGTTAGAGTCTGCGCAGGGAGTATTAGTCGGGTTTTTATGCACTGAGCATGCACACACACAGCACAGAGTAGGAGATATGAAGTGCAGTGAACAAACCCTCAAGAGACAACATGAAAAAATATTTAGCAGGGATGAAAAGAAAGGCGGAGAGAGACGGAGATCATGAGAGAAACGAAAGTCCCCCCCGAAAGCTAAGACCAGGAAATAATTTCCTCTTCCTAGGGGGGGGCGTAAGAGAAAATAATTGAGAAGCACTGTTTTAAATCAAGGTTAAAGACTCATTTGTTCACAACTGCCTTTAATCAGAGTACCTGCACTGCAACTCACAATTTCAACTGTTTTGATTGATTTAACAATAAATTCTTAATTTTAGTCAAGACTGCTTTTAGCTTTTGTTTTAACTTTCCCTTATTCTGTTTTAATTTCTTTATCTTTCTCTTTTCTGCATTTTCCTTTTGTTTAATGTTTTATTCTCTATGATTTTAATGTAATTTTATGCCTTTGTAAAGCACTTTGAATTGCCTTGTGTATGCATGGTACTATATAAATAGATTTGCCTTGCTTTGCCTTGCCTAAAGAGGGAGGCTGATTTTAGTGGAATTTCTGCCAGCAGCAGCATTATTTTTACAGGGATATGCACAGCTACATGTAAACGTTAATATTAGAGGAATGTTTATTTTCATTGTCCATGCAGACAGCTTTTTTGTGTGATAATTGAAAGAATAACCACAGCAACTTGATTGTTGGAGTGTCTGCAGTTGAACAAACCAAAAACCACAGCATCTCCCTGTGTAGTATGAGGATTACAACGACATAGCTCTACACAATATGATAACATAGCTTAAACATAATGTGCTGCACACTAACACCCCCAGGCCAGAATGGAGCTATTTTCAATAGGCTTCTGCTCCATGCCAAGATGCACCCACAGTATAAATTTGGTGCAGATATCTTAATGCATTCTTCAGATAATGCAATTTTGTGGTTGAAAGACATGTCGTCATTTGATCTTGAAAAAATAGGTCAAGGCCACCCCTTTTCAATCGGCTTCTGCTCCATGCCAAGATGCACCCACAGTATAAATTTGGTGCAGATATCTCAGTGCATTCTTCAGATAATGTCGTTATGTTGTTGAATGGACACACAGATAGATGGATGGACAGACAGACGACCAAACAATTACAATACCCCTCGGCCGAGGGGTAATACAAAGTCAGACTTTATTGACATTACAATAAAATACAACAGCTTTTGTAGCCGGGAATTAGCAAAAGGAAAGCAAAATTACTGTTTCAATTGCCTGGCTAAACAACGACAAACACACAGCTTCAGTTCATTCAGTAATTCATTTATAAAGATGAGCATATTGATACAATCCTCTTACTTATCCTCTCACAGGTAGATCACCTGTTGCATCATAACTACTAGAAGTAGTATAAATGGTTCTACTCTGGTGGACCTTTTAGCCACACAACCCTGAAAAAGGTAAAAATAAATGAATGGTTGTTAAAGACTGGGCAAATGATTGGACAGATTATAATCCACACATTAGTATCTCATATGTTGTCTGTCCAGGCTGCCTGTACAAAAGATACTGCTGATACAATGTCACGTATGTTGTACTAATGATATTTAATGCAAAAAGCTACCAACACTGCAGTAAAAGATAATACACATTCAGACACATTTAATAAGGAACGGATTTGAGACCAAGCTGTGTAGTACTGGCCATCAGTTAAGGAAGCATCTATGCTGATAGTGTTTTCTTCAATCTTTTATTTAGATTGTTATGGTTTTTACATTTCTTTGAATTAAGGCTACATTAGAAATTCAAATCTAGTATTTCCCCAAACTCAGTGTTGTTCTCTGATGTAGGATGAGGCAGCGCCACGTAAACATAGGCCAATTTATATCTTATCTTGCTGGTGTAAAATGCAAATAGCTAAGTTAATTTAAGTCATATGTTTAAAAAAAATGAGAAAGAAAGATAAAAGTATGATAATTCATCATTGAGTTGAGATTGATAATTTGCTATTAAATATGAAGCTCCACCTGGCAGCAGGTTAGCTTATTTCAACATAGCATAGAGGAACACCTTGGCCAGATTATTGCCACACTTGGTCAGCCTAACCCAGGGCAGCTGAGGCTACAAAGGTACAGTCGTTTACCATCACCAGAGTGAGAATGTGAGAGCGAATGAATAATGGATCCATTGGACACGCTTTGAGTATGCGTTAATAGAAAAGCACAGTATAAATCTAATCCATTATTATTATTGCATATCAGCAAAAGCCATGTAAGATCTCACTAACTGATTATTCATTTCTGGATGGTCAAAATGCCAAGGCAGACTATGTTCACAAGAGGGCATGACATACAGACAAGGTTGAACTGGTTGCTGTGTGGTGATCCCTATAGCACATTCAGTTTTATATTTGTGATCTTTGTATGGGGGGGGGGGGGGGGGTTTCATGCTAATTGTAACTGACAACTGTTTTGCAATATGCAAAAAATAACCTGCAGCTGTTGTGAGTTTGGTTGGATGATAAAGGCACAAAAAGGTCTTGATGATGTTGATGTCTCAGCCAGGATTTAGTCCAACTTCTCTACTGAGGTCATAATGTCTTTAAATGACTCTTATATAGCTTGTCCCACAACAGAAAACCATACTTGAGGAAAACACATGAGTAAAAAAAGGATATTTTCCTGAAGAAGGAGGTCTTAAAGGTCAAGTGTGTAAAAACATGTACGATGTAGGTGGTTTAGGAGGATCCAAAAGCAGAAATGGAATTTTATAATCACTTACTATGTTGTTGATGTGTAATCCAAGGGCCCAGTACCATGGCTCCAAAATGTTAAAGTATCTTTGAGTTGTAATACCACTGACAAACATTAGCTGTCCAATAAGCCACAGATCCTAATTGTAGTTCTCTTTTAAAATAAGATAAGATAAAATAACATAACATAACATAACATATTCCTTTATTAGTCCCACAAGGGGAAATTACAAATTTACAGTAGAAAGAGTGGAGTGAACAAAGCACACAAGTGTAAAAAGAGCATTCCGTCAGTACAGTGAATATATACAAATAAGAAATATAGAAATGTAACTTACAATCAAACAAGTGGTTCCAGGCACAACAAACCCCGCCCCCCGCGTGTATTGTA
>JAPQRQ010000010.1:27128158-27139309 GCA_037367365.1 Apogon talboti | reverse complement strand
TTCTTAGTTAATTGTTTTTATACTGCTGCACTTTTGCTGTTTTAAAATGTTTAAGTATCTGGATGAGAGACACACGATACATTTCACTGCACGTTGTACAATGTATGACTGTGTATGTGACAAGTAAAGCTCATTTGATTGGATTGGATTTGAAATGCTCCCTGGACCACCCTCTCACAAGTCTGATGAATCAGCGCATTGTCCAGTCTTTATGCACTCTACCAAACTGATGGTTGTTTAAGAACTGAGAGCCTACTGCATGCATCACAGTTGTCTCTGTGGCGCAAATCGGTTAGCGCGTTCGGCTGTTAACCGAAAGGTTGGTGGTTCGAGCCCACCCAGGGACGGCCTAACTTTTCAAATAAAGATTCTTAATTCTTGACAAAAAAGGACGGGGGGTTAAAGACTCGGCTTGCAATTGAAGGGTCGCTGGTTTGATTCCCTGAACCAGCAGAGAGTTGTGGGCCGATGTACCCTTGAGCAAGGCACTTAACCCCGCTGCCAACTGCTCCTCGTATGCAGTGTGTCATGCATGCATGATCTAGTGATGGGTTAAACGCAGAAGACCAGTTACAGTGTGTGGTGTATGTACATGTCTACATGTCTGAACCCAACTGATAAAGAGTCTTAATTGAATCAGTTAGGGTTAAAGAACTTTACTATTAATCACTCCAGTGATTATCCAATGGAAGGATCTGAACTATTTACTTGGTTAAATCCAGGTGGAGACTTTGTTTCTGTGTATTTGTCCATCAGTTTGTAGAATTTTGTCAGTGGAAATATGTGAAATTTCTAAATTGGCCCTAGTGATTATAAACACATGTAAACAAAGCGATAAACATCGATGACTAATGATGTGTGACCACATCCGTCCGCTTCCATTTGCTTTGTCTCTATTTTCCTCTTCATTCTACTTGTGTTAATTTTGCCTGTCTGAATAAGCCACTGGGGTGACAAAAGGTCTCAGTTTGTTTTGATATAAAGCTTCACAGAACGACACACACGACTGGAGACTGGCTCCTTTTTCATCCTACAGTGGCATTAAATGTCTCCATGCCATCTGGATGTGCAGAAATAAAAAGTCTCCCTTTAAAGACGCCCATTTTAATTGGTAAATATTTACTTCCAGAAGCTCTCTGCCGCTACAGCCAAGACTTCTAATGACGCATTTGAAGACCTACTGGCTCTTGCTGCTTACTTTGAGTGTGATTCTAAACAAATGCAACCTGGGGATGAACCTCTCCTAATGGCTGATAAGGAACAATGAAACATGATACTGAACACAGCAGCAGGCACGTATCAAATAATATCTCCACCAGTGCAGTTATACTGTCAATTTTCACCATAAATCCTCCTTCTGTGCTGTCTGTAGTACAGATATAGTATAGCAATAATAATTACAATACGACCAAGGCTACACTGTGGTTCACAATTACTAAAATAAACCAAACTAACACTTACAAATATGGCTGGGTGACAAAACAATAATTATCTTTATTGCAAGATACACAGCACAGATCAGCCAAAACATTATAACTACTGATAGTCAAAGTGGTATTAATGTTGATTATCTCATTACAATGAGACTTGTCAGTGGGTGGATGTATAAGGCAGCCAGTGAACATTTAGCCCTTGAAGACGATGTCTTGGAAACAGCAAAATAGGCAAGAGTAGGGATCTGAGCAACTTTGACAAAGGAGGAATTGTGATGGTCAAATCACTGGGTCAGAGTTTGTACCTACCAAAAGTATCTAAAGAACAATAACCGGATCTCAACCAACTGGGCATTTATGGGAGCATTACATTATGACCACCTGTCTAATATTGAGTAGATTCCCCTTTTTCCACAAAAACAGCTCTGACCTGATAGAGGTGGGGCCCCCGTGAATCAGATTTATTTGTCCAGCACTTCCCACATCCCACAGATGCTAAATTGTCCTGAGACTAAGGTTCCCTTCCTTGGTCCATTTTCAGTCAGTACTAACCACTGCACACATCAACAGTCCAGTAGTGCTGTATGTGTCATAGTAGTAGTAATAGTAGTGTATCTATTTCACGTCTCTTTCTTCTCTAACATCAGGTAAATAAGTAAACCAGTTTGGATAGCACCATGTCTTACAGTTACTAGAGGAAGACCGGCAAAAAACACTTGCTGGTAGTTGTTAGTGCTCTAATTTGTTCTTATTTAAAGTCTAGGTCTTGTCTCGACTGTATTTCTACAGAACCTTGTTTGCATCTCAGACAAGCAGGATCCTACTCAAGATCAGTCAAAACCACAACTGCAGTCGTGTCACCAAACTGCCTGAACATCCCCAATGTCAAACATTTATCAGGAATCAGAAAGATGAGTTGTGTAAGTGACACTCGGAAAGCTAGCTAGTTAGCATTAGCAATCTTCCTTTGTACCAAAACTTTTATCTCACCCAAAGATGCTGCAAATATTACTCTTCATTCTAGGGCACTAGTTTCAGTTGTTTGCCAACTATAATGATGGATTTTTCTGCAGTTTTCTTAGCGACTTTACTTTTTTGCCCTTGTTGTGTACCTGGCCTTGGCTCCAGCTCACCTTGCCTTGGGCTTGGACTTGACTTGGTCTCAACCTCGTACACTGTCCAATTTTGGTTTATCCCACAAAGAAGATGAGGAAACACTGAGGTATCTTTGGTCACGCTATGTCATGTAGTTAGACCGGTTTAAAGACAACTGTTATCATGGTCTTGCAACCAAAGACAGCTTGGAACAGAATTCTGACAGTGTGGTTGCTGCTGTGACCTTAGTCTTAGTCTTGTTACTCTCATGGTTTGATCTTGATATTAGATGGTCTCGATTACAACACTCCCCGTCTGTACATTTAAAATTGAAAATAAAAATTGCAATTCAAATGGCACATTGCAATGTGTGATGATAAAACACTGTGATATGATCTGCTGGTCCTATAAGCCTCCTCTAGGCACATACATGACTGCCCTAGTGTTTACACCTACAACAATTTGTCCAAATATGTCACCAAGGTCTGTGTATATTGGCATGTGTCTGTGAATATTTATGTGCGCCAATCTTGTACAAGCACCGCTGCATTTCAGGACTTGTATTCGAACACTTCCATACTCCATCTGAGTCTACATTAATCTCTGTTGCCGCGGTAGCATATTGCCTTGTATGCAGTGCTCTCTATCCCTGACCCAGTATGCTGTGTGATCCTGCCTACAGCCTCATTTGTCTCCATCAGGGGACAGGCGAGGTTACGACTCACCAAAGCGCAGTACGTTTCTGGCGGATCTCCACACGTGATATTTGGGGGGTCGAGGGCCACTCGCAGGTACTTTGTCATGTCAGTAGCTTCCGGCTGACAGGCCATGTAGTCCCACGCCAGACCCTCCTCCGTATAGATCTGGGACTTGCACACATCATAGTGTCCCCAGGCCGCGGGGTAATGTTGCATGGCATGTGCCACGCTGGCGCACACTGCTTGCAGGGTGAACAATAAAGACCAAAGCATTGCTGATCTCATTCTGTATGGCCGCTGTGGAAATTTTTTAGTTTTTTTTTATCTTTACAGCTGCTCCTGCACCACAAAAAGGATATCGTTGGAAATATTCTAAATTAGCTGCAGCTTTGAGCGATGCAATAAAGCATTTGGGAACTGCGGCAGCATCTTGCTACTGTTCTAATAGCAGCTTCAGGCAACGATTAGCCCCCATTCAGTTATCTTGTCTTTGATTGCCACCACTTGTGCCTGGCTGATGATGTGTGTCAACAAGTGAACGTCTTCACAAGGGTTGAGTGTTCAAAGGGTCAGCCAGAGGTAAAGACGGGATCCACAGAGGGGTGACGCTCACAAGTCAGTAGCTGTCAGATGGTGAAGCTTGATTTTCTGTCAGCTGTGGTTTTCACCACAGGCATCATCCTAAAGGACAAAAGAGAAAAGCAATTAGAGGAAGAAAACAGGTCATATATACTGTAAAATATTCTCCATGGTTTTACAACTTTCAAATGGAACAGTGAAGAAACAAAACCTTCAGACCTTGGATGTTGCACATATTAATGGGTATATGTAGGGTCATGTGTTTAGAGGACATTATAAGACCCTTAACCATAACCTTAACCCATTAGGACCCAGTGCTACTGTTGTGTCAGTTTCCAAATGAATTTTTCTTTATATTTAATCTTCCTTAAGAGATTTATCACCATTTATTGTAATATTATCTTCTGTATTTTGTGTTTTTTCAGTGTAAATCGTGTATTTTCCTATATTTAGATCACTGATCATGTAGATGTTCGTAAAAGCTCAGAGGAAATTTAAAGAACAGAGAAAACTGAAGGAAAAGTGACTCTTTTAGCAAATCTATCATTGACTGAACATAAACCAAGTGTCTCCATCCACTATCATTTGTCAAACTCCATGTGAATCAATGTTGTAGAAGATGATGGTGTTTCCACAGTAACTACGGAGCCTCTGACCGTCCAAATGGGTCATACCTGATGACCATGAAAAGATGACAAACTGTATTTTACACCAATTATTTACATGCATTAATAGGATTAGTGGATCAACAAGTCTTAAACATTTTATATCAGTAGATGGGTTTGGTAGACGGTGGTTGTTTGGGTCTTTATGGGTTAAAACCATAACCTGCCATACTGAGAAGCATTTTTATAGAATTGTTACTTACAATCCCTATTGGTTTTGTGATTTAAAAGTTCAGTGTGTACTATTTTGTGGCATCGAATGGTGAAGTTGCAGCTTACAACCACTTTAATACTCCTCATCTCATTCTCCTTTACAGCAGCTTCTTAAAATGTGCAAAGAAGGACAAAAGAAGTACATTCTGAACTCAAGGTCAACCAGAAATGCACTTCAGATGCTAACAATGGAGCATGAAGAAGCTCTTACTCCTTTTACATTTACCTTTTAATCAACAGATATTAGTCCCAAAAAGCATCTATTAGAAAATGGATAAAAGCTGAACTAACTCAAACTCATGAACACAAAAATAAACCATGAACATCAACATCAAACAAATATAATAAATCTGCTAGTGCATATTGAACTAAATAATATATTTGTGATTTTTCTGTGTGTTTTTACATTTTTTAACCCTTATTTTCCCTGAAAGCCACTAATTCTATCACTGACAACTAAGAATATTATCAGCCACTAGTGGAGCCAAAATCACTGAATAGTTTACAAAACATACAATCCAGATGGGAGTGATTTATTTATTTATTTATTTACCTACTATGTTCCTTCATTGACAGCAATTCTGGAGAAGTTTAACTGAACCTCAACAACTTAATGAGTCAGTAACTTACCCATAATCTCATAAATTGACTTTATTACTCATTTATTTGGTGGACATCTATTACCATTACCACACAATATTTGAACCTTGGCTGAGACAAGTCTTTTTTGCGTTAATACATTTGATTTATTACATCATGGAGACAAGCTCTGGGTCCCCAAAATCTACAATGTAAACAGGTGTACACACAATGTTAAAAAACACTATCTCTCATATATACAAACACAACATATATTCGACATCACTCAGTAATAGTGTTACCGAAATAACTGCATGTAATTGAACCTTCCTCACCTGCAAAGTCATATCTGCATCTGATTTTCATTAAAAAAAAAAAAAAAAAAGATTTCCATGTCTCATCTTGCAGCATTTAAATGACTCCTACTTCAGCTCATGTGTCTTCATGTCTGATTTTGAAGTTGCGTTTGTCCCGATGCCGTCAAAGGCATTTGGGAAATATTAAAGTAAAATTGGGAGACAGAAATGGTCTATTTGAGGGATTGTACGTTTCTCAGAGCTATCACAAGCCATCAGTCAGATGGCCTAACTCGTCAGGTAATGGTGCCTGGCAGCAGTCTTTGGAGACTCGCACGACCTCAACAACTCAAATAAAAAAAGCGTGTGTGGCAGCAGGTAAAAATAAAATGGATATACAGCTGCCTCCAACAGAGTAATGATGCTGTAAATAGGAGTTAAGTTACTGTTGACTGTCAGTGTGCGTGCATCTTTACTTTGTAGATGGCCTGAGGTTTCGCCTTAGAAATCCCCTGGAGTAGCTGTTCAGTAGAAAAAAAGTGCTTACATTTCATATCCAATCTTAGCAGTTTGTGCATGTAGTATAATTCAACTGCAGCAGTTCACATTGTCTAGTGAAGGACTCCAGTTTAGAGGGTATTTCCTATTTTCATTGTCCTACTCGTCCCACTACAAATCTATGTTGACACATGTGAGTCCGTTCTTAGCGGCCGCCGCTGCCTTAACACTGTGTCTGTGTTATTGTTGCACTGAATAAAGATGTGCAATGAGCCTCAGCCCTTCAAAGTGCTCTCCAAAGCTTGTTCCATTATCCACCTTGTACAATGAAAAGTGAGCAACGAACTCAGGAGATGGACGCAGAAACGGCTCACCTCCCAAATACCAGTTATTTAAAATGTGTTGGCAGCACAAGTACATTCAGCATCTTAACATCATCCTTTTCATGGAATTCTCATTTAGGGATAATTATCGTTATCACACAATTTTTTTTCATAGTTATGACTAAATTTATAGTGACGTATATACAACCCACTGGGGAAAAAAGTCCCCTCTGGACTTAACACAGCAAATAGTTCAGATCCTTCCATTAGAAATTTTCTACAATGATCGATGTTTCAGCTGGAAACACATTATTTATTTTTAATGTCTTATTTTTACGATGACTTCCAAATTATTATTCTGTATTTTTTTACTTTTTTCCAAGTAATTTAACACTATACATTATTATTTACTGTAATTTCCATTTCTCAGTGAAAATCTGTTTGTGATTACATAACATTGAACAGAAGTAAGAACAAAATACAAAAGTGAATGAAAGGCAAAGAGAAACCACAAATTTAAACAGAACATTCCAGAATATTGAAGGCAATAAACCAACCAAAAGAAGAACGCAACGTGCAACTATTTCACTGTGGCTCCTCAACAACGCTTAATGTCCAAAATGGAGTAAGAAGAAGCCATCCTGCCCCAATTCTATATAAGAAATATACATATAATTCAATTTATTTGAATTCATTTCAATTCAGTTAATTTAATTCAAACATTATTTTATCAAAACAGAAAAAACTGAAGAAAAAGTGATTTTTTCCAGCAAAATATGCCATTAACTCACTATAAAAGCAAGCAGTTACAACCACTGTCATTTATCAAACTGCATGGGTTTTATTGGTGATGGTGTTTCAATAAATAGCCTGAGAAGGCATGTCTGATGCAACAGAAAAGGTGATAACTTGCATTTTACCGGAATCATTTAAATGTTCTGATAACATAATTGGTTTAAAAGTTAGTCTTAGTTCACATTTTTGATCAGTTGATGCTTTTATTTGCCAGTAGCTGGTAATGTCACCATCATTTTGATAAAGAGTATAAAGACTGGACTGTGTTTCAATGAAAAAAGGTCATGTGGTCTGATGAGTCCAGAGTGATGGGATCAGGGTGATGAAGTGATTACCCATCATGCCTAGTGCCTACAGTACAAGCCTGTGGGGGCAGTGTTATGATCTGGGGTTGGTTCAGTTGGTCAGTTGCAAAAAATTCTGGAAACAAGTTGTGACATTGCATAAACAAATGTGTATTTTAATGAACGCTTTAAGATGTTCTTAAAGTTGAACTTTACATTATCAGATAAAACACAGAATGTTTTTTTAATCTCATTGCACCTTTTAAACATTTTCATATGATTGCATCTTTTATGTTTTCATTTTTAGATTATTTTTCAACTTGTGTCTTTTTACCATTTTTTAATCTCATTGAGCTTTTAATGACTTTTTTTTTTTTATCACATTTTTTTTTTTTACAACAAATTCACCTTCCAGGACACTTTGTCTTATTTTTGTCTTATTTCATCTTTTACTAATAACTTCAAGCTAAAAATAACCCTCTAGTTTCTGCAATTTTCAATCAGCACCAAAAATCCGTCTTAAAATAAAACACTGTTCTAGTAACATTCATAAGATTAAATCCATTTCAATGTTAATTTGAAAAGGAACATCTTCTAGTTGAACATGAGAAACCCAAAACTTCATCACCTCAACTACATCTGTCTCTATTTCCATCTCTTGACTTTATTACTCTCTTTCTGTTGTTGGATAATGGAACACTTTGGTGCGCTGAATTACATGAGAGATCCTCATTCAGTGCAGTAATAATACAGACAGTGTTTACAGCATTTAGGTGTCATCAGCTATGGAGGACCGAGCTCACACACGTCAACAAAAATTAGCATTTGCACAAGTGGGCCAATCAGAATAGGAAATACCCCTAAACTGCAGATGATGTATATTCACTATGTCTGTGTTTAGTCTTATAAAAACATGTTTACACATTAAACTTATTTAATCATGTTTTGCCCTCACATTTTTGCAGAGCTGCATCACATTAGTTCTAGTTCATATTAAGATGTTCATAGTGTCTGGTACAAGCATCACAGTCATATAGCGACACCATTTGGAGAGGTTAACCCATAAAGACCCAAACATCCAGTGGTGACCAAAACCATCCACTGATCTAAACTGTTTAATACCTGTTGATCCACTAATCCTATCAATACATGTAAATAATTAGTGTAAAATACAGTTTTTCATCTTTTCATGGTCATCAGATATGACCCATTTGGACGTTCAGAGGCTCCGTAGTTACCGTGGAAACATTGCCATCTTCTACAACATTGATTCACCAGTAAAACCCATGGAGTTGGATCAATGACAGTGGATGGACACATTTGTTTGTTTATTTATTTATTAATTTTACTGTAACATAGGCCTACATACAGTGCAACTTTACGCCCATTCTGAATCTAACTGCCCGCTGCATTAGACAGAAATAGTTCAGGGACATCTGTAAAAAAGACAATCACATGACCCGTATGCAGAACCATGTGAGGTTCTGAGATGACTGGCTTGAGTTTCTGAATTGGTTTTAAGGCCTGACTAAATCTTCAACATTCATTTATGTGCATGTTATATTTGGAATGTTTTTGTCGCTTTTTCTTGTCATCATATGGTCTTTTCCCACTGGAACTGAGGCCCTGAAGTGCTCTTAAACCTAGCTCATTGGCCAAAAGGTCATTTCTGCAGCCTGGTTCTTGTGTCGCTGTGTTTTTTTCGATACATTATTTATCATTCAAACCAACAGACAAACAAACCAATTGAGGCTAAGGTTTTACTGACAAATTTGTTGGTTCGGAGTAAAGGGATAAAATTACTTAATTCAACTAAGAATCTGGCTGAAGACCAGTGACATTTTCATGTATAAAATGTAGATTTTTGGATAATTTTTGTATTTATCATCACCAGCATTAATTAGCTATTAAGTGATTCAGATTTTAATTTATTTATTTTTACATTTTTCATGGATTAGGTGGATAGATTTTTATTATGTGATTATTATGACAATAAACAGCACATTTCTCTTTTACCTTTAAGGTTTAATTTCTTACATTGTGACCTAAAACGCTGCAGGATGATATTTTCTGATTTTAGGAAATACTTGTATTGCCAAATATAATGTCTTTGCACCAATGTCGTGTTATATTAAAGGTTTTTTCATCAATTTGTGTGCTTGAGTCTGTGTTCATTCAGAGATAATATGATGAAGGACTGAAAAAAAATAATATGGTGTTCATTTTTTATATTTATAATGAAGATTTATTCATTAGGGTGATAAATAACAACAAAAATAGAATAAATAAACAGAAGATTGGCCAAAATATCATTTTAAATACAGACTCCAACAGAGAATTTTACAATTGGTGCATCTCTACTTTACACTGAAGGGGAATATGGGGATGTTTTTGCTTGTACTGACCAATAAAGGATACAAATTTTAGTCATATTTATGAAAGGAAATTTCTAAATGAGGTGCTGTGTCTTTATTTATGCACACATACACACACACACACACACACACGAAGCAGGCTTCATTGCTCCCTACCGACATACTGATACATTAAGATTCAATATTTTAAGTTGCCCAAGTTGTCTTGGACTGAAAATTGTGTCAGTCTGAAAGAAGTTTTGACCAAATCGAAGCCAATTACTGCCTTCCTTCTCTCAGTCTAATACCCCCTTTTACAAAATGACTACAGGCTTGAATACATCCCATCTGAAATGAAAGATGTTCATGTGAGCCCGAGAAATTATCTGCGCTGCAATTTGGACTCTGTAGACCCTTCAAAGTGAGTCATGTCAGGAGGTATGGATGGCAGGTTTCATAAGACTGACATCCAGCGGGAGGCGGACAGGAAACCGGTAGATGGAGAAAAAAAAATGCAATGGGGGAAAAAAATAATTTTGGCTCTTTAAATGTGCTCATGTCAATCAACAACACTCCTAAGAAGAGGCCAATTACAAATTTGATAACATCGCTTGAGCTTTGAGTGATGAATAAGTCATTTCTTTATGGGGAAGCGTGTATCAGATTTCATAAATATAAATGTCAGTCCCTGATCTGAGATGCATCATGGGATAGGCCGCTCATTGCATATGCTCACACACACGGACACACACACACACACATACCTAGATACACCTCCTTTCATAACACCGAGGTTGACTTTCATTATAAGACAGTCAAATTAGGTACCAGCGGCAGGGTGGGAGAGGTTGCTTATCTTATTTTTATTTAATAGGGAACATTCAAAGCTAATAAGTGGCGGCAAATGGAGCCAACCACAGGGATATTGGATTTAATTCATACACACCTGGCATAATGAAATCTATACCGATGAAAGAAAGGGGAAAGGGGTAAGAACCTCCGTAGACTGGCACTGTTCAACATCAAAGCAGAACTAAGGTGAAACCGTAAAATACAGAGCCCCTCAAATTACTATTATGTAAAAACTAGATTTTTTTGGAGTGTACAATAGTTTTTTTTTTAACAATGTGCACTGCTGAGACTTCATTTATCTGCTTTAAGCAGTTCCTCCAGGATGTTAAGAATCCTTCAGTCAAATGTGGTGTTGTAACTTGTCCACTCACTTAAATCAAAATCCTTTTTACTGTCATTCATTTAGAAAACATGGAGGAACAAAAAGTGTCTCCTAAAATCAGTATAATAATAAATGCATAATAAATAATCTGAAAAGCAGCACTTG
>JAPQRQ010000010.1:27088717-27098898 GCA_037367365.1 Apogon talboti | reverse complement strand
GACCCCTGTTAGAAAAGAAACACCTGAATTCAACGTGTCCACATACTTTTGTCCATATAGTGTATGACTTAGGCAATAATGCTATGAGGCTAACGATATATTTACCACATCTCCAGAAAAAACTGGGCCTGTTTTTTCTCATTTCCTCTTTTTATCAGAACATGTTGCATGATCCCTGTTTTCTTATGTATTTATGTTTATTCGCTGTTAACACAGACACTCATCCTCCTGCTGTCTTGATGAATTTGTGAACATTTCAATATCATTGCCTTACAGTTATTGCTCTGCTACTATGGGGATATTTTTCTAAATGGGTATTTTCCTTCTTTGTTTTCAACACCTTCATTTGACAAAATATGCCTGTACAGACAACAGTGCAAAAACGACAACAAACCAGTACAAATGTGCAGACGAACCACTGTTTGTGATGGACTTTAAACCGTGGATGCAGCAGACACAGAGGTTTTAGTCTGTCATAAAGCTGAGCAGCAACATTTTAAAATACAAAATTAAGTTAAAAGCATTGGTTTGGGTTGTTGAAATGTTTTCTATTCATTCTTTAGATTTCACTACAACACCCATCATGCTGACCTCTATCTACTACACATCATACACTGACCTATGACACCTATATTTGATGTTTGTGCATTGTACCTAGCCACAATATACAAAATATCCCTTTTTGGTTGTGATTCATTATATTCTGATCTTTATTTTCCATACATAAACCAGTGCTTCTGAAAGTGTTTTTAAAAAGCTGTTTACATGTGACAAGAGGTACAAATATGGAGAAAAATATCTGTTTTTCAAAGTATCCACATGAGTGCATGAGTGTGTTGATGAATATGACATGACTCTACTGTACTGTCAGTGTGTGTGTTTGTGTGTGTGTGTGTGTGTGTGAGAGAGAGAGTGTGTGTGCTAGAAATGTACATGATGTGCAGTGAATTAACCATGCCAGCTTTTCTCACACAGTCCCATCTTGTGTGTTCATTTCAGTTTGTGTTTTGCATATTGAAAAATGTTTGGTGTTGTAGATTTACAACAGCAGTATCTCATGTATTCCTGTTAAAACCGAGGATTTATAATTGATCATTTTTCTGGTGTATTTATGTCCCCATCTCTGATCAGAGCTTAGTGTGGAATTTTTCATTCTACAGACAGAAGTCTCTGAATAAGTCTTTGTTATTGTGTTATTGCAAACACAGTTTATACCATTGACTGTTATGCAACCTTCACTCTCTCACTCGCAGAAATATCACAGCTTCGACGGCTGTCCTCTATTATTGAATAGAAAGAGGGAGAAAAACTGCAGGTGGTTGGCGTTTAATATTTAAGAGGTTTTGCTGGATTCCAGCACCTGCCATGCATACTGACGAAAAAGTGAGGGTTTCTCTCTCAGCAGACGTGGCCTGTGGACCCTGTGGCCTCTATTCTGCCCTCTATCCCATAACACCACACCACCTGCACCACCACCCACCAGCCAATCTCCCTCTCAACCCAACCCTCTCTTCTCCACAAAGCCTGGCCTGCACCCAAACACTTCGCCTTCATGCCTTATTCATTTTCCATAACATGAACATCACAAGTAAGTCTCTGTCTGTCAGCCCACTCTCCGGATTCTAGGATTAATGTAAATCCCGACAAACAAAGAGGATTCAGCGGTGAATGATAATGGATAGATGCTATTTGCATTGTAATATGAACTCATTAGGTGTGTCTATATCTAGGAGGTGGTCGCCTATTTCAGCATAGATGTGATGTTTAATTTTCATGGAAAATAACAAAGGAACAAAAAACGACGGTTCTTCCAGATGAGGGGAAGAGATGGAGGTGTCCGTGTTCATCTGGGAAAATGTTTATCATGATTCCAGTGTAGTCCTGTCTTTTCTGACAAATCAGTCACAACACTTTTACACCAGCGCCAGCTTCCCTTAGGACTCACCAATTCTGAAAGCCTCTCGTTTTCTCACCCTCTCTCCCAAGCTCTCAGCAGGGGAGGATGCGATGTTTTATCTTTAAAATGAAAAGAGGTGTCATGAGGCGTCACTAAATGCACGGGGACTGTGTTTGATTGCTTCGCTCTGGTATGAGGGGCTGTTCTCGTGTCTGTTTGGTGCCTATCACTTGCTGCCGGTTTGCCTCATCATAAATAATGCAGTCTCCACCCTGCCCACCCAACAAACACCTAAATGAAGACAGCCTGCATTGCAGATTCTCAGAATGAGAAAGGTTACTTCAAGGAGCATGGCAAACCAGAATGAGAAAAACAACAGGAAATGTTTGACAAGGATGCTTCTGTTTGAGGGTGTTGTTGCACAAATATGTGTATCCTTGTTGATATAATATGTGTGTGTCTGTTTGTGTGCACATGTATCTGCCCGTGTGGGTGGAATAAATAAAGGTACCATAGATATCAACGGGGTAGTATAGGCGAGAACAGAGCACTCTACGGGCAAGTGTACGTAAGCCGGTAGAATACAGTAGCTCTATCTCCCAAAATATCATGTTTTAAGGCAGATAGGATTGGCAGGAAAGAATATATGATGACAGTTATCCACCACATAAAAGTCAGCTCAAGCAATGCTCCAGAAAACTGTGGCTGAGACATTCCAACAATCGAAAATCTGCTTCCCCCCGACTTTTAATCACCTGAGTTTGTGATGAAATACCGTAGCTGGAGGCATGTCTGTGCCGGTTAATACAGAGTCAAGACTCCAGCATCCCAATGAATCTATAATAAAGCAGTATATGTTTATTAATGTTGGAAATCCAACAATAAATATTCATGGACTTTGTTTTAAATTCTCAGATATGCTATGATGATAAATGCAGTTAAATGTGTTTTAAACTATTAATAAGGGGTTGGGGAGTTCTCGTTTCCTAATACGTAATAGATACAGGTCATACAGCAACAAGTCTGCAACTGTAGCAGTTAATGTTAGTCATTAGAGGTTAGTTGTTGGTTATTAAAAATGATTATTGGTTTAAATGTTCTGCAGCAGAGAGAATGTGATGCACTGTATTTTTGATTTAGTTTGTGTTATGCAGCAGGAGGATAAACACAAGACAGTGGCAAAAGTACATCAATGTGATTCTAATAGAAGTACAGATATATTTGTATTTATTAATTAATTAATTTATTTATTAGGGACAATGCAGTGAAACATAGAGGATATATAGAACACCTCGTTTTCTCCATTTCCTCCTCCATTTTGCCCCGCTATCATAAACGTGTATGTTAGGTTAATTCTCCTATCAGCACCCTTTAGTGAACTTTACTGAAATTCCCTTGTTTATTAAAAAAAAGAAAAAGTGTATCTTTGAAGGACATTTGTAGAAGCTGTTTGTGTGCAAAGTTAACTGATGTAATATAATGTAAAAAAAAAAAAGAAAAGAAAATAATCAACATTAATATCCATTCAAGGTAGTCAAGGTTGTCACTGTTAGAAAAACAACTTAAAACATCATCACACTTCTTTTTTTTTTTGCGCCATGTTCAGCCTCTGTTTTACCTTGTTACATCATCCATGTCATTGCCATCATGTTACTTTTGTTGTGTGTGTTGTGTGCTAATAATTATACCAAAGTATCTTTTTTTCATTCCATCCGTTTTGGTTGTCATCAGCCTTGATGTTGAGAAGGAATACATTGTTGCAAAATAAAAATAATGGCAGCAAAACTGTTGCATCTGCAGTGTAAATGTACGTTGTACTACTTTCCACAAAATGTAGGAAGTACAGAAAGTTGAGGTAAATAGGGAGTTAAACAAAAAAGTGATCAGAAAATAAGAGAGTAAGTAATGAGGTATTGGTGCTTCCCAAAAATTATACTAGGCAAAGGGAGGGGCCACAAGTTAACAAACCAAACTGTTCCTTTATCATAAAAAATGCAAATTAATATTAAATTACAAATATAATAAACACACCTTTTATTTGATTAAGATAGATGTTTGTTTGATTGCCAAACATTAGTTATAGACTGAAGGCAAAGTTAACTTATTGCAGACACAGACTGATGCATATTTGTAATGATGTGTTTATTATCCATGATGTGTTCTCATTCAACACACTTCTGAATTATTCATCACCAGGTTTTACCGCACGGCTCCAAATTATGGACTGACAAAGATAACGAAAAGGGAGGAAAACACAAACCCTAAAACAATGAAAAGCTGCTGTTCATGAGTGAGTGGTGCACACTTGAACAGAGTGCATATGCTAAGTAGCTGTAGCTAGTTAGCAACATCTGTATGGTTGGCAACATTACAGAACTGCTGGGAGCAAACAAAGAGACACAGGAAAACAAATACTCTGCTGTTTCCTGAGCACGTAAAAATAACAACAAACACTCAGACAAACTATTGTTTCTGTTGGACTTTAAAGTGGGGATGGTGTGGCTCAGGCAGTACTGGGTACAGCAGAAGATGTAGAAGCCGAGTTAAATTAACTTCACCTTTTAACATCCATTCTGTTCAAGGATTCTCGACTTCTTCTGATATGAGACTCACCCCTAAGCAAAGTGTTCACACACTTTTGCTTAAGGGTGAGTTTCATATCAGAAGTCAAACTGAAATATATTAAACTTATTGTTATATTCAGGCCAAAACACAACCTAAACTGTATCAGTCTAAGCGTGTTTTAAACCCTAACCCCAAATAAAGTTTTGTTAGACCTGTAACACAAGAAGTGTGTGAAATGTGTGAATTATAGTTAACCCATGAAGACCTAAACATCCACTGGCAACCAAAATTATTCATCAATACATGCAAATAATTAGTGTAAAATGCAGTTTGTTGTCTTTTCATGGTCATCAGATGTGACCCATTTGGACGTTCAGAGGCTCCATGGTTACCATGGAAACAGCGTCATCTTCTACAACATTGATTCACCAGTAAAACCCATGGAGTTGGATCAATGACAGTGGATGGACACACTGGGTTTATGTTCAATTAATTATATATTTTACTGAATATTCTGTTTTTGATATAATAACCCTCAACATTAATTTGAGCTTTTATGAACGTCTACATGATCAATAAATTTAACATAGGAAAATGCCTGATTTTCACTTAAGAAAAGAAAATGCATAAGAATATAAATGTTGATAAATCACTTAAGAAATGTTAAAAATAGAGAAAAATTCATTTGGGAACTACCACAAAGGTAGCCCTGGGTCTTCATGGGTTAAGTAGAGTCATTTGAAAGGGAATATCTTCTAGTTTTTGTGATCTTTATGTGGCTAAAACATAGTCTTAACTACATCAGGACAAACAAAGCTCAGACAAATTTGACTCTAAGCAGAGGATCCATGAACCTTCATTTAAACACGTCTTCACACACCAGGACCATGACCAATAAATGACGCAAAAGTATAAAATCTATCCACACCAGCAGTGGGACGAGTTTGTGAGAGTTACAACAGTTGATCAGTCAAACACTTCAATACACTTGCACCAGGATGTTTGACAGAAATAGTAATGGATGCAACGTCACCTGAAGCTTCATCTGCAGCCTGTGAGTCTGCTCCATCATCATCATTTCTGTTCCTCTGGGTCAAGCTCCTTAACCACTATGCCAGATGTGCGTCCTGCCGTTCCATGGAGGTTTTTTTGTCTCCAGACCCACTCCCAAACTGGAAGATATGTGGTACAAGTTTACCCAGGTTAATTAAGCTTTTAGATAAGCTAAAAAAAAAAAAGAGTAAGAATGTATCAGTCTGCCATTAGCAATCAAAATGTGTTTTAAAATAGCAATTTGAAATTTATAAAATGTCAGGAATGGATTTATTAGTGGTTTAATTAACTCCTAAAAGCACTCCAACATTGTTTAATTGGCTAAACAGATCTTGCAATAAGGCCATATGGGCGGTTATGCTAATGTATGCTAATTATGATAATTGCTCAACATATGCAGTTTCTATATGTTGGGGGCCCATACTATACATTTCTAACATAAAACTTTGGTGTACTCAACATTTCCAGGTTCACAGTGGGGCTCTATGGGCTGGCACTAGTGTCCAGGAAAAAAACAATTGCGCAAACAGGATCTGATTAATATGGCATTCTTATTACAGAACCTGCTCACTACCCTAACCCTAGATGGTCTAGTTGATTGTTAATGCTGCTTTCTTATTATTTGTGTGTTTCAGATGAATGTCAACAGGTGTGATCCATTATTATTGTCACATGATGTCTGTTTCACACAAAAGATTGGTTGATGCCTTTGTTCACATTAATAAACTTTTTTGCTGCTTCACATCCTGTGACAAAAACAATAGATTGAAACAAGGTACTCAAGTGAAATTCAGTCACAAAAAATAATTTAACATTATCTATTACATATCTATGTCTAAAATGATCTATTTTCAGTGGTTTTTATGTTTTCCCTCAGTTTACTTGGAAGTACAAAAACAAGACTTTATTATTATTATTATTATTATTATTATTATTATTATTATTATCATTTATTTATTTATTTTTTTTAAATATTCACTTTGGAAGTTAACATCCTCCAGGTAATTTTAGAAGGAGGGTTAGGGATCCATTTGAGCCATGTTTGAACTGATGCAGTTTCAATTTTGTTTTAGTCCATGCATTTTGGACTCAAATTTGTGTCATAAACTTAAACCTCCAATAAAAGGTTAAAAATGTAACAAGAATTTTTTTTAATGTTCATTTCAGTGACCTTAGACACGGCTTGGAGGCCAAAATGTAGAGAAATGTTTTACAATGTCTGTTGTTGTGGGCAGGTTATAGCTCCAGTTTTATATTTACAGAGAAAAAAAACAACTTGGTGAAACTTCTCACTGAGATTGTTCACAAATTAATTGGATATGTTTGTAAATCTTTTTGGCCTTCAGACCCGGTCTCACCTTAAAAACTCAAGTGGATTGGTTTGAAACTGATTTGACAACTTGTGTTGTCTGGACTCCGACCCTGGGGCTACAGAAGCCATGCTGAGTAAATCGTGACTGTTATGTAATCTGCAGGCTTCTGCCTTCATATAAATTCTATAAAAGAAATATTACCTTGACCTTTTTGTTTTTTTGGAATATTTGGTGATCATTCTAGTATCTGCAGCAGCCTGGATCAGTCTTTCTCAAATGGGGGTACGTGTAGCCCCAGGGGTACTTGGAAGAAGCCCAGGGGGTACTTGAAATTTTTTGGGGAAAAATACATTAAATAAGTCATCATATACAGAATACAAAATAAATAATAAGAATTACTGCTGAAATATAAAACATAATAAACACATTCATATAATAAAATTGACACTCCTAGTTACATTATCAATCATCTTGTTTAAGCTTTGGCAACATTATAAGACCATTTCTATTTTATATTATTCAAGATGAGTTTGAGTAATTAAGTAATTGTTTTTGGTTGATGAAAGGTTCATTTATTAATTAATGACCAATTAATTTATTTTTCTTAACAATAAAAGAGGACAGTTTTCAGTTTCTATTTTGCACACAAAATTTACATCGAATTTTTTTTTGTATTTTTTTATATATTACAGTTAAATATATGTTGTTTGTTTACACAGTTTTGACACCTTTGGAACAGGAACAAATTTTGCCTAATTTTTTCAGTCAATAATGCTGAAGGGATTTTCCTTTAGAAAAGGCTTTAGAGTTCAGTATATGAGCCCATTTACTTTTTTACACCCCAATATGTTAACCTTGAGGACAAGTAGATTAGACACGGGTGAGTGAACGCTCAGTCAAGCAATTATACAGACAAATCCAGATAGTGGACCTTATATTTATGCTGTATGCTAACCTATTGAATCAATATTCTCTAAGTGTGTCCTAAACATTTGTAGCTGCCTCTGCATCAGAATATGTTCCCCTCAATCAAAAGTAGATTAGGTAGAGGTCAGTGACTACCTTGTCGGCTGCCAATGGTCCATGTTGGAAATAATGAACCGCTCAGAACATGACAGACACAAATAGCATGATATATGATCGTAACACGCTCAGCACAGGCAGCACGAGCTTAATTGATAGTCAGGTGATTAATAAGGCAGAACACAAGAAAACTGTAATCAATTAATAGTTCCATGTTTGTGAGATAACACACACATGTACTGCCTGGGAAATACAGAGATGCTCGGAACAAAGAAAAATGGCCGCCTCTTTGGAATTTAAATTAATGAGACGAGCATCGTTTGTCTGCACTAAACCATGTTAACATGTGGCCTGTGCTGGATGGTTACACTCTGTTGACTGTCTCATGTGTGTATGCTAGACAAATTCCGTGCTACTGTTCTCTCAAATACAATCCAATTTATAGATAATTGATTCTGGGATGTTTTCCATCTAGCGCTGCCTTCTGGGAAGTCGACTGGTGGTCACAACGCTACTGCAAAGCTTCAAGACCTGAGTGTCGAGCCAAGAAACTGTATCTTGGCCTGATTAATTCAGTGCTAATGCTTTGTCTTTCCCGCCTGACATGGAGAAGTGTTTTGATAAACTTTACAAAATTGTTAGCCTCATAGCATAATTGCCAAAGTCAAACACTATATGGTCAAAAGTATTGGGATATGTTGAACTCAGGTGTTTCTTTTCTAACAGGGGTCTGGGATACAAAACAATAATGACAAATGTCATAATATAGTTTTATATTGTGATAAATATCATATTGATTATTAATATTGATGTTTATATCTCAAATCAGCATGGATGGGACATCTTACAAGCTGTAGCCATGATGTGTCCCAATATTTGTGTCCATATAGTTTATAAACTGTAACTGTATCAATATTTCCTTAAAATTTTATTGGAGATTTGTCTTGAAATGTGATGAAATGTGAATAAAGTAGATGGCTTGTTGTGATAGAAAATTATTATTTACAGTCAGAGCACGAAAAATATTTTAGAAACATTTAAAATCACAGTCATGGATGAAAATATACAAAATCAATGTTGAGAGAAATTAAGTAAAAACCATATCTGAGGCATTTTGGAAGCAAAGATAACAATCTAAACCAAACTAACCAATGCAATGATATTTATCACAATATAAAACTTTATTATGACATTTGTCATTATTGTTTTATATCCCAGACCCCCGTTAGAAAAGAAACACCTGAATTCAATGTGTCCCAATACTTTTGTCCATATAGTGTATGACTTAGGTAATTATACTATGAGGCTAACGATATGCTCCCACAACCGATGCTTCTGCAAATTAGACTTTAAACTTCATCAAATGTCATCCTAAAGATTAAGTCATACAGCAGTCACTGTGTTGTGGTCAGCTGTTCCACATGTGTCATCTGGAACACACACACTGCAGATTGTTTATCTGCGTGCCAATCCAGCTCTTGAGTGGAAATCTCAGCTCTCCTCTGCACCACAGAAAAAAGTCTAAACCTTGTCAAGACACAGCAAAAGAACCTCAGGGAATATGTGGACTTTTTGGCATGCCGTACCTAATAAATGTCAAGAGGCTCACTTGAGTTTGTAGGCATGTGAATCAAAACTTTGAGCGATCAAACACAATGCTTTAGTGCTTCAAAAAATGACAAGGCAGTCTTTTATACCAATGCTCTTTTTTAATCCCATAGACGGCTGCACATTTTGTCTTACTTTCAAGTTTGTTGCGTAATGTGACGCGCACTTTGATTCATAATGAATAGAATTTTTATTCAAGGTCATCTTGTCATGAAAATGTGAATAATTTTAAAGCAAATATACGCTGTGTGCAAAACATGAAGCCACAAAAGAACCCCCAGTGTCTGTGTGTTGAAGTAATAACACAGAGAATCATCTGAATGTTTCAATGGTCCCACGGTTGAGTTGAGAATCACTGCTACTTCATCACCTAATTAGAGTTAAATTTTAGCCTTGATCCTAAAAGAATGCTCCTACATATTGAGAGCTGACTCGTGCCATCGATCATGTTGTGAAATGTAGCACAGCTCCCAGAGAGGTTGGCACGCTGCCTGCACCTCTCAAAGCAGGATATGCTGGGCTCCAGCTGCTTATATGCCCTGGTTTTGGTGCAGCGGAGGTGCTACTGGCACTCGCTTACTTGTATACCTGGCAAGGAATGGAAGTGTACACCCACTCAACAAGACTTTGATTTGAGATGTGGACAAGTACATATCTATCTATCTATCTATCTATCTATCTATCTATCTATCTATCTATCTATCTATCTATCTATCTATCTA
>JAPQRQ010000010.1:27071731-27085206 GCA_037367365.1 Apogon talboti | reverse complement strand
CTCTCTCTTTTTCTTTTCCTTTACCCTCTCTCTCTTTAACCCTTTTAACTGGTCATGTCAGACATCCATCCTCCAGGAGTCAGGCTCTGCTCCAGGTTTCTACCTGTTAAAAGGAAGTTTTTTCTTCCACTGTGACCAAATGTTTACTACTGGAGGATTTTGTTGGGTTTCTGTAAGTTGGCTTGAGAGTCTGGTTTAGACCAGCTCTATATGTAAAGTGTCGCTATACTGTATAAATAAAATTGTATTGACTGATTTTTTGATAATTTTCTGTTTATGGTTGTAGATACATTTTAGTGTGAATCTGTGCTTCACATTTTGTCAACTTTGTCATTCTGTTTGTGCAAGTTTGTGTATTTTGTACCTACTAGCAGGGTGCTTGTGCAGGTCTTGAAAGTCCTAAAAAGTAAGGAATTTTGACACACTGTTTTCCAGACCTTGAAAAGTCTGGAATTTTGTATGAAAGTCTTAATAAAGTATGGAAAAAAGTGTCTCTCATCGCCGAGTATGCCCAAAGGCACAGAATCTTGTAAGATAAGAAATGCTTGAGGAAAGCAACTAAAAAACCTGATATGATTTCACTAACCGGTCGGTACTGGAATGATTGTAGTGAAACTTGTTTGTGTGATATCCATGCACTGTTGTGATTTTCATGTGTTTTGAAAGCATTTCTGTCAGTAAAACATAATTTAATGCAAATCATGCATTCAGTCATTCATACATTTATTCAAATGAACTTTTCTACCTCACACAAGAGGTACAATGTCAACCAAAAAGTAGGCACGCAAGTACAAAAGTAAATAAAGTCAAGGTCTTGAGGAAAAAAAAATCAGTTTTGAAAAAGTCTGGAATTTTCATTTGGATAAAGAGGAAGCACCCTGTATTAGGTTATGAAATTACAACACCCAAACAGTGCCAAATCCTGTGCATAGTCCATAGACACTGTTGATGTGTTGATGCTTTTAGTTCCATCAGTTTTCCTACACGTTAACAGTAGCCTGGATTCACATCCATTGTGGCTGGAGCCTCCTTTCACATCAGTACATTATGTCTCAACAGTATCCCCTTTAATGGAGCAGTCCATCAATTTTCCACCAAGTGTGTCATCCTAGATGTGTACTTAAAAGTTAATCCCATTTGGATGGGCCAGTTGTGAGTGTGGCACACACTGCTGATAGGCAATAAAACCTTTTGTTGGGTAAGGGCGATAGTGGTAACGAGACCCACCAGGTTGCTATTAGGGTGCATTTCCAACGTTGCCACTGTGTCATTGTGTCGGCTGACAGCTGTGACTGGCAGAGACAGAGAGGTCATAACAGGGAATTTCATCCGCTCTTCAGTGAGGGTCGAGCGTAGACATGTGCACCTCTGTCAAGGCAATCCAGAGCTCCGCTGACAGATAACTGATACCTGGGCTTTAAAAGAAATGAGAACGAGAGCGAGTCTAGGGCATCATAATCCCTTTGGAAAGGTTTTCCATCTGTCACAAACGGTGGTGACCGGGCTTGGGTAATTTCCCCACAGGATTTACAGAGAACATTAAAAAAGGAGCCACGCCATCTTCCCCCACCTCAGAAAGGCCGATGGGTACGTGGCGAGAGTATGGGAGCAATATGAGGATCCACTCTTTTCATTTCAGGTGAAAAGCCAGGGCATATATTTGAATGGCTTGATAGGCTTTCATCTGCGAATCACATTTATTTGAGCAGATCAGGTATTACATTATACCTAGACTTGTGCCGCATCCTGTTATATGTAAGTGTTATATACAACAAAGTTATAACTCCACTGCATGTATGGATTCTAATTTCTCCAAGATCAGCATCCTCTCCTAACATTTACATTACTGATGAAACACAATGTCCAGTATAGCAACACTGATAATACATGTTATTGTGCATAGTTTCATGAATATGGCCTTTATTTTTTATGAACATACAGTATTTGACATAAAACATAAAATATAAGCTACACACACACAAACACACACACACACACAGATAAAAAATAAGATAATATGGAAGATTTAAAGGGATCTAATTGCAGAAATGAAAAAACAAACATTAGATTTATGTTTTCATTACTGAAAATATGACTTTTGTTTTCGTTTCCACAGAATTAATTGGATGTAAATACCTACAATGTTTGTCATATTTCTCAGACTGTAGGTCTGCCAGTATTACACCTACTATATTACAGACTGAGGTTATTATTATGAGTTTTGGATTGAAAGCTTCTGTCAAGCCATTATGTAAGAGAGAACACTACAGAGGGCTGAAAAAAGGATTCACTACTATCACCTTAAAGTGAAAAAAACCCCAAAAAACTAAGGTGTTCATATGTGTTCTAGCCCATCTTTAAATAATGGCTCCATGATTAATATTGTAAGGTTTGATGTCTACCATGTGTACAACTTGCTTGCTGGCTCTGTTTATTAAATTAAACATTTTTTTGTTCTTGTGCTCCACAGTTCTATCCTTTTGTTTAGTTATAATTGTAGTCAAAAAGCCAATTGATTTCCAGGGAGCTCCATCCACATCTTAATCCCCTAAGACCTAAAGCGTCTACTTATGTGAAAAGTTAACCTTTGATCCACTAATTCTATCACTACATGTAAATAATTGGTATAAAATACAGTTTGTCATCTCATCATTTGGACGTTCAGAGGCTCCGTAGTGAACGTGGAAACACTGCCATCTTCTACAACATTGATTCACCAGTAAAACCATGTTGGATCAATAACAGTGGATGGACACACTCACTTATAAATATCTTTGCTGAAAACGTCCCTTTTTTAAGTTTTCTCAGTTTTGATGTGATAACCTTTGAATTTACACGAAAATGAGTTTTCATGTAGATCTAAATTAAATATAGGAAAATACATGATTTACAGTGGAACATACAAAATACAGAGAATAATATAATAAAACTTAAGTTTCCTCTGTTTTAGAAAAAAATGGGTCATATCTGATGCCCATGAAAAGATGACAAACTGTATTTTACACCAATTATTTAAATGTATTGATAGGATTCATGGTTGAGAACTTATTAAACATTTTATATCAGTAGATGATTTTGGTTGCCAATGGCTGTTTGGGCCTTTATGGGTTAAATATTTGTGCATTATTATTCAATCACCCACAGAAATGACTAATCCTGTTGGTGCTTTTCTATATTTTCCCTGCAAAGTAAATATGGGCCGAGGTGTGTCCATGGTTTCTGCCAAGTCTATGCTGCATTTGTTAGGGAAAAAAAATTATCATAAATTGCTTTATAATCAGGAAAAACTCCATAGTTTGAAGCTTTTATTACAAAAAATTGAACAAGTTTCTATTGTTGTCACTTTTTTTTAGTCTTAACTGTTCACTCTTTCTTTCCTGAGCTAAACAGGTAAATATGGCTCAGAATAATAATGAGCCCAACAGTGCATGGCCTTGAGATTATGCCTGTCTGATGCTCACCCTTGAGACACAGTTGAACAGTTCAGTGCTGAACCAGAGCCGAGTAGCGTGAATGAATATGCACTTTGACTGGGTGAGTGGAAACCGTAACCCCTTCAGCCGGCCCGTCTGACAGCCTCCTGCTGTTCAGTGGTTGACTTGTGGCAGCTTACAAAGTTTTTGTTTTTAATATGGATGTTATGTTTCAGTAGATCACAAACTAAGCCGTACTAAATTGAGGTGGGTAAAACTTTTCTAAATGAAAATAAAAATGGCAGATGAAAGCGGTTTCAGCCGTTTGTCAACACCAGACTTCTTTGTTAGTGTTAATAGATGCCAGTTACACCAAATGTTCTGCAAATTTTAACCTTCAATCAATGGCAAATAATATATATCAAAATATAGGTACTCAGGTCTTGGTGTTTGTAGCATGAGAAAGATAAATGGATAAAATATAAAATACAATATATAAGAATTAAGTAGGATAGAATAAAAAACTACCATAAGATATGCAAATAAAATAAAATAAGATAAAATAACTTCTTAAAAATAATAAAACACTAATAATGCAATAATAAATACAAATGTATGCAAGTTTCCATCCACTACTGTTATGCAAATGTTAAAGCTGCAGTGCTCAATAGTTTTTTAGTGGCACCGGGCATAACTTCCATAATTACCTTTGAGTGTATTGTCATTCAAGTTGTCTGAGAGGACATGAGAATTCTGCTGTAAATGCCAGTCGCTGCTCAGATTCCACCTAATGTGACCTGGATGTGAGTCTGAGACTCAATACAGAAGCTTAGACAAGTGGCTTCACTTCTGAAACCACTTCACATCATTTATTCCTTCAATTTGGACTGACAGGAGAGAGTTGCAGAAGGAATGTGCCTGTTCTACATTTTTTTCCTCCTCTGATTTGGTCTATTTTTGGTAATTTCGGCAAACATTAAATATGGGGCCAATCTCGTGCCTCACTGAGGTCAAAATATTGATTTTTATAACACTACACTGTGATTCAGATTGATTTTATAGAAGTGTTGTCAGTTTATGACCTTATAACAGTTGTTTTATTGCATTCGTTTACTTTTTAGCAAGTGTTCCTCTGATGTTTTATGGCAAGCGGAGAGAGACTGTTGTCACAGCAACCAATGAGATGATGATGGCCCATAACTAAAATAACATACCTGAGACATTGATTAAGGAACTTAAATTTGTTTCAAACGCTACCACTTATACCTGGTGTTTTGTTGCTGTTTCCCATGTAAACGTTGCAGTTCTGTTTATGTCAATCAAGTCTAAAGCTGTGGTGCCATAAAACTAATTTCCATTACAAAACAGTCAACAGTTTAGCTTGTATTCTTATTTCAATACAGTGATTCATGAGACTTTCCACTGATTTTGACCTACAGTAGATTGTGATTTTATTTCTCATGATTACTGTTTCAACCCCTGGTCTGTTGTCAGGAGTATTTTGCTTCATGCTGAGCTGTGTATTTCCTGTGTATTCATAAACTGTTATTTCATTTACCTTCTTCTGAACTGGACTGGCACAAATAAAGGACTGACAAATGAAACATGAAATGTGAGGATGTGAAGTTTATTCTCTATTAAAGCAACCTGTAAAGATCTAGTTTGGCCGATGCACTGGAAACCAATGTTAGCTAACATGCTAACAGCAACTTCACTCATCAACTTCATTTACTTCCTCTCTTCTTTATCATCACATATAAAGTGGCAGAATGGCAATTGGATATAATTTAGGGACCCAGTGTGACAGTACTGCAGCAAATTGAAAACAAAGGAATAAACAGAAGTGAAACAAAACAGAAAATGACATCATGATTTGGGAAATGGAATCTATAAATTCAGTTAACATTAGAAAGTGCCATAGTCCTCACATCCAGACACACAATTATACTGTACACCAAGGCTATGTTTACACGTGGCCGGGTATCTGCCAAAACAAAGATTTTTCTCTGCATCATTTACACAGCATTGGCCACGTCCACCAAAAATGATGGTTTCTAAAAACTCTAACCAAAGTTAGATATTTGCAAATATCCGTTTTCATGTTTGCGTGTAACCAGAGGAAGATGGAGATCTTGGACGGACGTCACAGTTTTCGACAGAAAAACACTTGCGTCACATGTGCGGAATAAGGGAAGTAATGTTTTAATGGAATTCCTTACAGGATTCTCGATCATTTCCCCACACTGCCATCTACAGGCTTGGCATGCTCTTGACGGTCCAGATATACAGGGTTGTGTAAACAATGATCTGTCTGAAAACAGACACATGTGCACAAGGTTTTCTTTGAAAAGGGATAGGGGGAAATATCAGTTTTCCAAAATACCTGGCTATGTGTAAACATAGCCTAAATCTGTTTCTTTTGCACTTATTTGCACTTATCCATTATCAATGGCAATAAAATCAGTTAAACAGAAACACATCTATTCAGCTGAAGAGTCAAGTTGTTAAGTGGGTATATGTTTATCTGTTTGTGCTGGGGTCTGTGTTGTAAGTTGTGTAGTTGAAAGCTGGTCGATTATCGAGGTTAGCTAACTTAATTTCTGAGCTAATGAATGTCTTGGTTAAATATATTCATGACACTGATTTCCGTTTACAGGACTGAATGCTTTATTTTATAGGCCTTCCCTTCTGCTCCTCTACAGCAGCAACAGTGTACAACTATAGCTACTGCTAGCTTAGAAATAAAGTTAGCTTACCTAAATATACTGAAATGGCAGGTACAGCATCTTCAGCCTACCTGACTTATATGAGCTCATGTGACCTGTTTCTGACTGAAACAAATATGAAAATGCAAATGAGGTATAATTTCAAGTTACAAGGCATTAATTTAATCACTCCAAATTGCATGACTTAGTGGTTATGGAGTGTCTGGAGATCCATAGTAATCTGGAGCTTTAGAGAACTGTCTTCCTCCACAGACACCCACCCAGACTCATCTGTTGTTAAATCAGGAGGCAGAGAAAGAGGGAGTAATGAATAAATTAGTCTAAAACCGCGCACTTTCACAAAGTTTTTCCCATCTCATATTTTAATGCATCACCCTTTTTGTTTCACCCCTCCACTAACACAAAGTGAAAAAGAAAGTTTTGCAGTGAGAGGGGTTAGTTCTTCAGCCCTAATCCTATTTAAACAGGTACATTTATATCCAACTGCAGAAAGTGTTCATCATTTTTAACACTCAACGTAAATGAGTGATGTATCCGAGTATAACTGTGCATTCATTTGACATATAACAAGAAAAAACAAAACACAAACAGTGGGAATGCATATAAGAAGTAGAAAATGCTGCATATTTATTCCCTTATGTGTTAAATATAGCACTTCTACATGTTTGTTCCCATTTTTCACAAGTGATAAACAATACATCTGTTGTGAAGTGATGCTTTGGCTGTTGTCATCAGCACTTTTATCACTTTCTTAGAAATGAAGCTCTTACTGTAAAGTGAAAGTGGACTCACTGTAATGCACTGCACTGTACCGCCTGTCACAATGAACAGAAGCTCAGCAGAGCGAGAGGAGAGAAGACCAGAGGGGATGTGGAGGAGGAGGACTGAGGCTAAGTGTTATACGGAGACAGGCAGTGACCTCGTGGGAAAGGTACACACCATCTCAGTTCATGAATTGGCTCCAGATGGGAACTGGCAAGTGGGAAATGCGGAAGAGAATTGTATCGACAAGCCATGCCTGGGCAGGCCCAGAGCGAGGCCATTAGCCATGTTGCCGTGCCACCAGGGAAAGCTCCGTCAGACTGAGATTTCACTTTTGATGGGAGCTCGCTTTAGCCGTCCTGCCCGGCAGCCGAACACAGGAGCAGCAGAATCCCAATCAAGGCGCTGATGAGAAAAGCCCTGGAAAACTAAAGTAATAAATACTCCTAATGTAGAGAACGGATTAGGATAATGGTCTCGTCCCTGCTCATCTTCTTCTTTTTAATGAGATTATTACAAGGCTCTATTACCCCGATGACTCGCTCTGTCCTTCCTTAACTTTTACTAATTCACACCATCTATTGTTAGTACCTGAAAGTTGGGAGGCTATTATCACCACAAGGCTCAGCAGGAACACAGCAGGTACTTGGAGACTTACCTGCTGGCTGTCATATGTGAAAGGAAGCAGTAATGAAAACAAAAAGGTTGTTATGACTGTTGTGAACTTTGCAGAGATTAAAGGTTCAGTGGGTAAGATTTAGGGGGAAATGGAATATAAAACTCATTATTGTCTTTTCATTAACATATAATCCTCTGAACCTAGAGTGGCTGTGTTTTCTTTACATTAACTTAAGGTGTGACTTATTGCATTTTTTTCCATTTAATGATGGGTTAAATTGTTTTCTCATTACCTACTCTGTTTAAGTGTTGGTCAGCTTTAATATCTTGTTAACTTTTTTGCTTTTTACATTTTGAGGTTGAGGCCAATTTGGTTGTGATTTGTAATTTTACTTCTAGACGCCGTATAAGACTAAGGGATTTGTTAGGATTCAGTTGACACGCTCCCAGTTCAGAGAAGCAGATAGGAGTACCAGCAAGACAACTAAACAACATACTGTTGTGCACTGGGTCACAAGCAAAACATAAGACATTTTAACCACCAAATAACATCAACACCAGGAAACGTGTATGCTGTATTTAGCATTTTTTCAAATCTTTTCTTTGCCGTCAGGAAACTGAATCCATCACAGACATGGGAGGCGCTGTTCTCCTCTACTTCAACAGGTTAGCATGTTTGTTAGTTTGATCTCAAGTCATGTTTTAAAGGAACAATCTGTAATATTTACGGGACTCTAAAAGCAAAGCTGCAGATTATTATGCTCCTCAGTTTATCCAACAGAGGCTGCAAATATTAAAGTTCTATTTGATTAGTCTTTTCAGGGCTTTTATCCACAGACCATACATTATATTGACAAAAGTACTGAGACACATTGAATTCATAACTAACAGGGGACTGGTCTACACAATTATAATGACTAATATCAGAATTTTATACCAGGAACTGCAACTATAACTGTAAATGCCACCAACATTATATTCATAACAAAACATAGTTGAAATTACTCATAAATGGAATTTGACTGGGTTGTTATGTAGCACTCTACAAGTAACTAGTTTGCAGTGTTTGGTTTAAACTAAGGCTACGTTTACACATAGCTGGGTATCTGGCAAAACTGAGTTTTCTTTCTGTGTTTTTGCCTATAATTTACACAACATTGGCCACGTCCACCAAAAATGATGGTTTTTAAAAACTCTAACCAAAGTTAGATACGTGCAAATATCTGTTTTCACATTTGAGTGTAACCAGAGGAAAATTGTTATTGTTATTGTTTACATGATAATGATTACCACGCCCACCGAAAAAAATGCTTTCTAAAAACTCTGGCTGAAGTGAAGATTTCGACAAATCTCTGTTTTTGTGTTTGCGTGTAAATAGAAGGAAATGGAGATCTCAGAACACCACAGTTTTCAACGGAAATACATTTGCGTCACATGTGCAAGTCTTGGTTCCTTTTGCAGTCGACGTTCTCCTGTAGCCTGGTTGATTTATAATCTAATGGTACATTTAACACAAGCTACATGATTGGAGCATGCAAAAGAGTAACATAACTAATGTTTTGTTGTGATTATTTTCAGGATCCTGATTGGTTAATGGTACCCGGTTATCTCACCACACTGCCACCTACAGGCTTGGGATGCTCTTGACTGTGTAGGTATATGGGATATTTTTCTGAAAACAGTCACGTGTACCCAGCCACGTGTAAATGTAGCCTAAATCACATTTGTCTTCAAAAACTTTTACAGAATCACCCATAAAATTGTGTGATCGAAATTACACTCTTGCCTGAGTGTTTGGGTGAATGCTAATAACCTTTTCCACAATTTCTTTAGTCAGTAATCAACTTTCTTCCTTGCTATAAGCAGGGATGTAATTTCATCTGAATGATTCAAAGTAACAAAAATGAACGCAGGTATTAATATTCCACTTTGCTTCTGATGGCAGGACGTGAGTGCCATCTTTGAATAGAGGATGGAGGTTTCAGTTCACATTATATTCATGAATTTCTAACCATTTCCAACTGAGTTAATTGACTATTATGTGAATACCAAATCTGGAATAACACTTTTAAGCAAGACCCCACAAGCACAAAAAAAAGACATATTTGAGAGTTTAACAAGATGTTACAGGCCATCGCCATGTTGTAAAGTGAGCATCCAAGTGGAGACCCTATTTTTTGACAGTGGTGACAGACTGTGATGCGGAACTCGCCTAGTGGTGCTGAGAGAGGCGTCTATTCTGATCAGCTCCGCTCAGAGCAGGATATTTGGAGTGAACACTGTCAAAACCCTCTGCAATGCTCGTCTCAGCCAAAGACAACGAGTGCCACAGCACATCAGTCAACGACAGGCCTCAATACCTCTGACGCCACCAGAGAAAATTTGGTGTGAGAGTGTGAATACATAATAAAAGTTTGCGGGTGACATTTTTCTTTAACGCAGAGCAAATACATCTGGCTAGACAAGTTTCAATCAATTTTTAATAAAGGCCACCACACTCAACAGAAGCAAGTTTGGTAATAAATGTATTTAAGAGAACTTTCAGATGGCACAAACATTTCTGTCATATTGTCAGAGGCTTTTTTTTTCAAGCAATAGGATTGTTTTCTTGTTTGATTAATCACGAACAGGAAAACAGGAACTGCACTCACAGCATATTTGCCTTTTTCTATCTCTCTAAATCCTCATCCATCCTTCTGCCAGCAGCTCTCCACATGCATGCCCGTCTCTCACCTCGTACAGTATGCGTCTGTGTGTGTGAATGTATTCCTCCTCTTAGTTGTCTATCACCACCTACATTATGTGTTTGCATGTGCCTCTGCATATGCATGTGTTCGCTGCCTGACTCTATAAGCCAGTGGAGTCGAGGGAGTTGTCAGAGGGTGGTTGCCCTGGTTTCCTTTGCAAGAAAGATGAGCATCTCCCGCACAACCTCAGAACAAAGAGGCAACCTGCATGACTGTTGGAGTGAAAAAATAAACCATCACAAACTGGCTCACAAACCACTCAAATTTACCACCGAAGAAAAATAGACCACGGGCTGGTCTCATAAAGATGTTGTGCTCTATAATCTATAATGTTAGGTCACTCTGAGTTTTGCTTAGTTTAGTCTAATTTAAGTTTAACCGTTTAGCAAAAATAACACTTCACAAAGTTCCACACAGCTTTGATCTAAGAGAAAACTAAGAGGAAAAATAAGTCACACTTTAGTTACATTTCTAAACGTAGTAGTTGCTCAATGCTCTTTAATTACTGACTCTTAAGGGGCAGATTTTCTTTGAATTCTGGGTAATTAAATTATTGTTGGTTGATTCTGCTGTTTCTTAAAAACAACTTTAAACAACTCAGCAAAGTTCATTAAAGTGGAAAACCTTTACACTATATTTCATGGGATGTCTTTATCTTTCATTACAGCATCTATTTGCTCTGGCATCATTTCAATAAGCTCCCAAAATGTCACAATATTTATGTCCATGTTGTGTCGTAAAGCATTTTCGGTATTTGATATCTCATTCTGTGATATCATTGATCCATTATGGCCTACACACAGCAGGTGGGTTTAATAACCCAACTGTCTGTGGGGTCACAGGTTGGGATGGTTTGACCTCACACTGGGTTCAAAATAATGGTCCAGTGCATTGGGTTACAGATGTCACCTCAGGTCAAGGCTCATCATTGTCTGCAGGTCACAGTTTTAACAGACTTGTGACCTGGGCCAGAGCGGTGGATCAGTGGTTAACGCTGCAGGATCAGTAAGAAGGTCCTGGATTTGATTCCAGTTGCAGCAGCACCTTTCTGTTTGTATGTTTACAAACAGAATGTTTCAACATTTATGCTAGGTATGTTGGTAAAAGGACTACATTCAATCAACTGAACACATAGACCTATGTTTTCCTCCTAATTTTGTCGGTGTCACCTGTAATTGACCCTTGGTAACAGAGCTTAGTTCACTCGGATGTCATGTAAGGGGTGGGTTAAAATTTAATTAGAATGTACGAGTAAAACAGAAACTGTTATAACACCATATATTGCATTTTTTATGTATCATAATTACTTCTTTAGTTCTTTTGTATACTATGTATTGCCTTTTTTTTAAATCTACTGTTGTAAAGTGTCCTTAGTTGTCATGAAAGGTGCTTATAAATAAAATGTATTATTATTATTATTATTATTATTATTGTTACTCAAGCATTGTTCTGAAACCTCCTAACTTAAGACTAACTAACCCAAATTTCTGTGTACTATCTCAGAATTCTTCATCACGCTCTCAACTTTCTGAAAGTTGAAAGTTTCTGAAAGTTTTAAGCTGAACTTCTGGGGACAATGACCTACGTTTTTTTTTTTTGTTAGAAAATTGAAAGCTGGAATTTTTCAGTTGAAAAGTCTGAATTTGCCCAGTATTTAAAACAACTGAGTCCTATCTGCAATGATTAAGAACTAAACAGTTTTGGGTTAAACATAGATTTTTATCCATCTATCTTAGGTTGCAGCCTTACTCAAAGTCTACCTTGGTGAAACTGGACCCTCATCTAATGGTACTTAGACTAATTAAGCTCTTAGACTTTTCTCTTCCTGTTTGGTTGTTTACTTAAATCTGATTGACTATGTGATTTATTAATCCCTATCCAATGGGAAGGAGTTATTGTGGCAGAGGATTACAACTCCGCTGAACACTCATCGGAGCCTCTTGGAGGCTGTTTGTTTTACTGTACTCCCATCTGAACTCTCTCTGCTGTAGCTGATGGTTTTTGTGGATCCAGCGCACAGCCTCCTTGGGCTCCGCTAAATGAATTAGGGAGGCCTGAGTAGCTACATTTTTAGCCTCATGCACTAGATGCACATTATCCTGAGCCGTTGAAAGCCTAAATACTTGCTGTGTCTCACTATAGCGTTGATCTGCCATCAAGAGCCCACAGAGAGGGCGGAGAGGAAGACAGACTGGAGAGCACTGAGGAGAGAGTGGCTGATGACAGAAAAATCAATTAATTGAATCAGCCGACATGGATTGAGTTGCACTGCTGTGATAAAACAAAGTGCACATTATGTTTTAAAATGAGTAAAAAATGAGTTAAGCAGGTAGAGGAGGGAAGCTATCCTGACTATATAGAATCCTTATCATCTTTTATAGTCAAAGCAGCTCCACGGAGGCTCCCTGGGCTTCGCTGCAGTGCACGCAGACACCGAGGCACCAGAAGACGCCTTCGCTTTTCCTCCCATGAGATTCACATCCTGCATCAATATTTAAGTTTGTTTATGTTTAGCAATGTCTGTTATTGACCGAGCTCAGGGTACTTTTATATTTTCTTCACTTAACGTGTTGTTTTGTGCAGAGCTCTTAACTTGTAAACCCCTCTTGTGTAATAGTTCCACATCAAAATATTTAAAAACCAATAGGCCTGCTATCATTGGCTGACTTGTGTATTTAACATTTCAATAAAACTTTGTAACTCCATTTCTAAACCTGATGTCCACCTTGATGTCACATTTTAATGGTTTAGCAGTTACTATAATATGAGTCCTACAGCAAAAAATAATAGCATTTAAAGCACTGGTGTCAAACATATGGCCCACGGTCCAAAACGGGTCCGCCAAAAGGTTCAATCTGGCCCACGAGATGAATTTGTGAAATGCAAAAATTACACTGATGACAGGGTGCTTGCACAGGTCTTAAAAAGTATTTTGAAACACTGTTTTCCAGACCATGAAAAGTCTGCAATTTTGTGTGAAAGTAAATAAAGTATGGAAAAATTTTTCTCTCATAGTTGAATTTTAGAGTATGCTCAAAGGCACAGAATCTTGCAAGATAAGAAATACATGAGGAAATATGTAAAAAAAAAAAAAAAAAAGGATACAATTTCACTACGGGCGGCACGGTGGTCCAGTGGTTAGCACTCGTGCCTCACAGCAAGAAGGTCCTGGGTTCGATCCCAACACCAGTCGGTGGGGCCTTTCTGTG
>JAPQRQ010000010.1:26969923-26980139 GCA_037367365.1 Apogon talboti | reverse complement strand
GTTCTTCACCTGTCACTCAATAGAAAAAAAAAAAAAGAGTATGAGGCTAAACACTACTTTTCTATTCAACTACATATATACATAGAGTTTGTGGTCAGATGGTTAGCTTGCAGGTCTGCCACTTGAAAGACGCAGGTTAAGGGGGACTAATGTAAAACTTTAAAATTAAAGGCTTATGACAAGTATTACCAGCTGACTCACACATTCATAGATGCTGTTCTCGTATTTCTCATGCGCCCTCTTGTCTTATCTATCTACCACTGGTGCCTACGCAGCGATAAACTGAATTTAAAAAGTTCTAAAATTCAGAAGTCAACCCCAGTGTCCTACAGTAACGTCCTCTCTCTGACTCACCATGTCTCTACTGTCAGAGATTTACATCACATATTACATTGCTGCACATTACTTGTACTTGTGTATTTGTGGGTGTAAATAGTTAAATACAAGCAGTTTCTTCCCAGTGACCAATGGTTCCAATCAATCATATTGTACAGTCCACACTCCACAGTCAAAGTGAGTCTAATCCTGTATGTTACATATTCTTACCATTGTGATCCTGTGCATAATAATCCATTCCACGTGCATTATAGCTACACTGTATTTATTTCCTTGTACTGTAATGTACTGTATGTAGCCCTTTTTTTTAATCGTCTATTGTAATGGCAAAATTATATGTTGCTTGTGTAACTGTCAAACCCAGGTCACTCAGTCTACTCATATCTGACATTTGTGCAATTCCTATCTAAGTAGGCAAACTCATATCATTATATAACTTGTGTGCCCCTTACTTTAAACCTCTTCTTTCTTTAAGTGATGCCTACACATGGCGCAGAACATCCTACACTATCCATATATAATGTCACAGTACACCTTAGGACCATCGTACAGTAGAAGAACATGGACTGGTGTGTCTCACGCTGACACACATGACCAGAGGTGCTCCCATCTTACATCTTGTGGTTCTCCGCCTTTTCATAGAAGAGTGTCTCCTGTCTGTCTCATGATGGCTCCATGATGTTTGGACCACGTGTCAGCTGACTTTAACTTTGCCCTCATTTCTGTAAGACTCGTGTGTCATGCCATATCTTGTGTGCATAAAAACTCCCTGCCTGTGCTCCTCCTTACCCTTTTTCTCTTACGCTTTAACCTTGTGCTTTCCTTAGAGAGGGGTCCTCCTCGCAAGGGGTGAATCAAACTCACACGTAAGACCAGCCTGGACATTTGTGTTCTCTATTGACAGATTTTTCCACCACGCTACAACCATCTGGTTTCTGCAGATGCCTCTGCTTTACGGTCTTTGTTCTCATCTGTTATCAGATTCTTTATATGTGAGATCAAGTACAACGAATTCTGAATCTATGTCTGTTTTCAACCATGTGCCAATAGACTCAGAACATATTTGTCACATGTTAGAACTCCACGGAGCAGGTCTTTAAATCTCCATCTGAACTTCTATAAAGCATCAAACTCCCATGAAGTCCCCGTAGTACTTGATATCATGGCTATCATCCGCCCCCCCAAACACACACACACACACACATACACACACAATAACACCATTGTTGTGTGACACAAAGGCAGTGACGTCAAGCTGTGAACACATGGCCGAAATGAATCGCTCAAAATCAGCCGTGAGGCGGGCAAATGCCCAACGCGGCGCCACAGAGAGAGATAACATAGGCCGAGCCACAGACGGCGGTGAGTCACAACCCACTCGGGGCTGTGACCAATCTGTACGGCAACCCACTGAGAACCAAACGACCGTCAAACACATGCTAAGAAGAATCCCAAATAATAACCTGATTAGCTTTCATTGTCAACAGAGGAAAAATCCTGCGGCGCGTCAACGCAGGCAGTCTCAACCCAAAATCAATCATTTCATACAGTTGTTGATGAAGTCGGTGACACATTTTCGGCACTCCACTGCACTTTACTCAGGTCTTAAACCTCTCCAGGCTCTAGTGAGCAATCCTCGCAGATTGCTGGAGTGCAGGTGTGCCACAGAGACTCACATCTCATTAAAACGTGCATTACCCCCTCCCTACCTCCCTACCTCTGCTCCCACCCAACCCTGCTGTAACCATATGGACCCCATACCGACTCTCATTATACGGCCTGAATGAATTCATTCCCAGCAAGGGAAGACAAGGTACACCCAGGGAAGAAGTGTTTGCATGTTGAGGCTAAAGTGTTTATAATCAAGCCCAAGTCTTACTTCTGGAAAAGTCTGCTCTGCTGACTCATTAAATCACGCATGTGGTGATATTTTATATTCTAGATGTAAGGGGGGGCTGATTTGTACCTGACACCGAGGCTGTGCGCCGTAACCGTTGTCAGGTTATTCCAGGGTTAATACATTCACTGAGTCTGATATAATATATTCTGAAGTGTACATTTATATCAAGTACAGTCAGCCAATTGCTCACACATCAAACATTTTTTTTTGTCTATAAGGGATGTAAACATGCAGCCTCAAAGGGTTTACTAATCAAATAAAGGGAACTATATCTTACCCTCAACAATCAACAACACATCTATTTATTTCTGTTTCCTGCTCAGCCACTAATATCTTATTCCTGTACATCACATACAGTACAGAGCATTCTGCAGGTGTAGCTGTCAGTTCAACACCTAACTTAATATTTCCTGCAGTGTAGAGTCATGCCCAAAGCTGTCCATATATTCTCCCCTTACACCAGAGGCGTTTATTTTTTCGTTTGCATCACCTTTTTTTTTCATGTCATGAGCACAGAATATGGGAAATGTTCGGGTACTTCGCTCCAGGCCACCCCACCCTTACATTTAAATAACTGTAATACACAGTCATTTTTAAAAAAATATTTTATTATAGTTTTTTTAAAGAACAAAAATACAGTTACATACTTACAAAACAAGACAGTATCATCAACTCACAATGACAGGACCAAAGACAACAGACAGACACACGGACAAAAAAAAGAGAAACATATGAAACGTAGAGAACCATATGGTGACCTCACACCTCCTAAATCCTACAAACCCTACTCGAGTACATAAAGCTTAACCAATCTGATGTGCCGGTAGATTTTCCATATAGTTTATAAATGGTTGCCATATCTTGTAAAACATGTTTTTTGCATCCAGTAAGTTATTTTCTCCAGGCTCACACCACTATTTGCTTCATCTAACCACATCTTCATTGGAAGGGGGGTGTCTAATTTCCACTTTATTGCAATACATTTCTTAGCGATTATCAACAGGATTTCTGTACGTTTCTTAGCATACTTTGTCAATGTAAACTTACTTAGATAGTAGACAAACTTCAGGGTCCAGTAGAAATCCCACCCCATGGATATTCGATAAAGTTTCACATACATACATACACAGTGAATTCTACACCTGTTTTAAAATATCCATGCAACCAGTGCCTACACTTTATGAAAGACTATTGTTTGGTGGTCAGACTCAGACACATGGTTGAAAGTGAAATGCTGTGAATATAACAGTATTATACACAGCCCATTGATCCATTGGATAATTACTGCAGTGATTAATATGTTTCTGTTGCAACAAGTTCTTTAACCCTAACCGATGCAGTGAGTGGACTTTGCACTTTAATGTTATTTTTTCTTCTCACTCCTGCGTAAAAGCCTTAAAACAGATTAAAAACCTTGATACCATTAAAGATAAAGTGTTGTGCAGAAGTCCTAGTCTAATATTAGGTTTGTTGGTTTAGTGAAGTTGTACTGACCATTCATATGTATTTGTCAGTCCCTGTATTAAGATACAATCTGGATGAATAATTAACAGGTTCTATAAACTGTATACTACCTCTATAAACAGATAGTATGCACTTAATGTCTTTAACCCATTTGTTCAGACAATATGATATTTATTGCATTAATTTTGATGTTTTATGCCAGGTTTCATTCAACACATGTCTGATGTTTCTGTCATGGGGTCAGAGGTCACACTAAATATTGACTTTAACCCATAAAGACCCAGTGCTACTTTTGTGTCAATTGCCAAATGATTTTTTTTCTGTCTAGTTAATGTTTCTTAAGTGATTTATCGCCATTGATTATAATATAATCCTCTGTATTTTGCATTTTTCATGTATTTGCATGCATCATCATGTATTTTCCTACATTTAATTTAGATGTTCATGAGTTAATTCAAAGGTTATTATCTCAAAAAAAGAAAAAGTGTCTTTATATGTTAACCTTTAGAACCCATTTAGTTCAGATTTTTGTGTGTCTTTTAAGGCTGTGCACATATTTCCTGTATTTTCTTCTTGTATGTAAAGAAATGAGAATGGGAATTATATGCTTGCTCATTTCTACCCTGCATAAATAAAAGCTAAAGGTGGTCTGAGACTTTTACACAGTGCTGTATATGTGTGAAAAACATTGCAATGTTTGTTTTCCCACATTTGATAGCCACCTCTTATTAACAACATGTCCTTATACCAAAATGCACCATAGATTTATTAGTAATTGCTGCCAAAACAAGATAACAAGATATATATTTGAAATTTGGAAGAAAAATAAAGCACATGTAGAAAACGTAACTATTACATAACAGTTTTTGGTTAAGGTTTGGCAAGTTTGGTTCGAGCAGAAAAATAACCTAGTAGGGTTAGGAAAAGACCACGGTAAGGTCTAAGTTCCTATAATAAACAGCCTGTATCTCATGTGTTTAAATTTCTTGATGTTGTCCTGCTATATCTGTCTTACCTTCTTCTGTTTGTATATAGTTAACGTCACCTACCACCTGTCGTGGTTTATCGAGGACAGTTTATTAAACTAACTTTTTCAAAAGTTTTCAACATGTACAATTGCAGAAAGATGCTCTGTTTACTTCCTGTATTTATTTATGGAGCTTATAGACTAGATCAATAACACCTAGTTGTGTTTGTGTCTTATATATGACAAGCAGCTCCGAACAAATTGCCCCAAGTGGGATTAATACAGTTGTTTCTATCTTATTGTGTTGTATCGGTGCCAAGAAAATTGCATAATGGCACATCATAAAATGCAGAACAACATCGACTGCACGAGTAACACTCATCCATATACATCACACTTTGTCAATCGAACAGAAGCCAATATCACATCTGCTGCAGAACGCACTAGTGCACGTCAGTCAGCCCACAAATAATATTATCTATTATGACTGCCAGGGAAAGAGAATACATCCATTTTAGCTTTAGATTTTGAGATGAACTTTCTTGTTTCAATGTTGCATACTTTTTAAAATTATAGACAATTTGTTGTTCCAGTTACAGGCCGGTGCATGCATATCATATTACCTGTTTAACAAATGCAGTTTTTCCCTATATTTAAAATGCATTGTGTGTTTCTCTGACACAAATGGATCTAAAGATGTTCTTATTTGTTAGTTCATGTCTTGGTTGAGGTTATTTCTCAGAGTATTTTTAATAATTTATACTGTGGGCCAAAATGAAAAAAGTGGTCCAGCAGTTGAGGCGTGCTGAGAGATTTTCTGTCAACCTTTCATTATCATTGCGGTATATGGTTATACAGAAATTTCTGAATGAATTTTAAGTGTCAACCCTCCGTTTGCTCGGTTGATAGATGGCAGGAATTATTAGAGGCTGTTTTGCAAGGATATGAGTTGAGGTGTGCCTTGAGAATTTATCTTGCCCTTTAGTTTGCCTTGGGCACAAAAAGTTTGAAAACCACTGCTTTACATCCACCATTACTCACAGAATGAGGCTGATATGACTTGTTGGAATGCAGTTGCAGTAAAGTGTTTCATCGTCACGGGCAAAAAAAATTCCCATAATTCCCTTTAAACATATTGTAATACAAGTGGTCTGAGAGGACATGAGAGCTCTGCATCGTCTCCTTTTCTGTGTTATGTGGCTGTAGAAAATCTACTGTGTGACGTCCCAATTTTGGTTGATGACAGGTGTTTTCAAACAGGTACGAGGGTTAAATAACAGCTGTAATTACACGACACTGAGATTCAGTCAGACACCAACTGGAGGTGAACCTGCTGCTGCACTCAGTGTCATGATACTTGAAGGTTCAGGGTTATTTTCATAGGTGAAATATATTGCATTAGGGTTTATTTCTACTTAATCTTTGTTGATTGTATTAAGTGCATATCGTTAGCCTCGTAGTATAATTGCCCAAGTCATACAGTATATGGACAAAAGTATGTGGACATGTTGAATTCAGGTGTTTCTTTTCTAACAGGGTTCTGGGATACAAAACAATAATGACAAATGTCATAATATAGTTTTATATACTATAGTTTTATATATATTATACTCAGTTGCAAGTATAGAATTACAAAATAAATAAGTAACTAAATAAATAAAAGTAAAGAAAATTTTATATAAAATGTAACTAAATAAAACATGAATAGAACTAAAAGTAGAATAAAATAAACATAAAATATGAATAGACACAATATTTTAAATAGTATTACCAGTGTACTAACAGTATTTATATATGTATATTAGCAATATTAACAGTGTGTGTATCTATGAAAGTCTATGAAATAAAGTGCATTTGTATTTGAATGAATATTGAATAAATATTAGGATTATTGCACAGGAACATGTTATATTGTCAGTGTTGCCAACGTGGTCATCATGTCAGGTTCCTCCTCCTCCTCTGAGCATGTTCAGCGCTGCATGTAAAGTCAAAAAGCTGAAGAAAGCACATACTGTATGTAAACAGACTGAGTGCATATGGCATATTTAGTGTCAGCCGCGTACATCCATGTAGCAGTCACTTTGTGCATCTCACTCTAATCCATTACACACTCTGAAGTTGCATGTCCTGACGGAAGACGGGGGGTGGGGGTGGGGGGTGCTATATGAAGCGCTCCAGCCCCCAGTCATTAACCCCATCTCCATCTGCTGACACAACAAAGTGAACAACCGCATAATCAGATGACAAGTGATGGAGAGAAATTAAGCAGGAGGAATGGGTCGGGATGTGGGGAAGATGTCTTAAGCTTTTCCTTAAAAGGCTTCACGCAGCAGGCGGCTCATCAGGAAATTGGGGTGTCAGCTAGCTGTCAGGGTGCATTGACCTGCCCGGGATAGTTTACCGGGCAGCTGTCGTTGACGTGTCAATCTTGCTCACAGCCAATCAATCTTTGGCACAAAGAGGAGCGGCTCTCTGTAAGGCAGGAGGAAAAAGATCTGTCACATTAGCATCACATACTACATTCTGAATGATATTAATGTCAAAAATATACTTTATTTACATTCATTTTCAAAGCACAAAAGAGATTCTGAATTATGGGATATCAGAGAAGTGTAAATAAAAGAGTGTTCTTAAGTCATTATTTTCTGTCCACTTTTAACACAGTTCCACTTTCTACTTCTTACATTTTATGACAATTTGATTACTTTATGTTAATATATTTTTGATAAATAACAGACAATAAAGAGTAGGTGCATTTCCATATATGTGTTTAATCCATAAAGACCTAAACATCCACCATTGACCAAAATCATCCACTGATCTAATGTGTTTAATACCTGTTGATCCACTAAACCAGGGGTTCCCAAACTTTTAAAGTCACAACCCCCCAAAATAACCATACTAGAGACTGGCGACCCACACTATCCCAGAAGTGACAGAAACATAAAAAAAAAAAAAAACCTGTGCACAGGACTCACACAAGGATACTGTGGCATATTTGCTGCATTGCATTATGGGTACTGGACATTTTACTCATTGTGTTGCATTTTATGTGCAGGGGTTCAAAGGGGGGTTTGTTTTAATGTTTATGTTAATGTTATTTAGGTTGATGTGTCTGTTTTACAATGTTTATTGGCCTTTTTATGTTTATTTTTATTAATGTGACATCATTAGTCAAAGCTGTGGGCCGAACAATTCCTTATGTGTTTGCCGATGATAGCTTGTTGCTTAGGTACAAATGTTTTGGGCTTTTTTCTTTTTAACTTAAAGTAACTTCAGTCTGTCTTCAATCCTGAAGTGTCAAAGGACACACTTTCTATGCTTAATTGGAAAGTGTTACATGATTGTCAATCTGTCTCATTCACCACTGTGTCCCCCCCGGGGGGTCATGACCCCTACCTTGGGAACCCCTACACTAAACCAAAATCAAAACATGTGAATAACTGGTGTAAAATGCAGTTTGTCATCTTTTCATGGTCATCAGATATGACCCATTTGGACCTTCAGAGGCTCCGTAGTTACTGTGGAAACACTGTCATCTTTCAGTAAAAGCCATGGAGTTTGATAAATGACAGTGGATGGAAATGCTTGGTTTATGTGCAGTTATTGATATCTTTGCTGAAAACGTCACTTTTTCTTCAGTTTTTCTGTTTCTGATATAATAACCTTGAAACTTTTATCTGAGCTTTAATGAACGTCTACATGATCAGTAAATTAAATACTGGAAAATACCTGGTTTTCAGTGAAAAAGGCAAAATAAAGATTATAATATTATAATAAATGGTGATAAATCATTTAACAATGGTTAAAGCAGCTTATGATTTTCATCACAATGTTTTTTTTTTATTTGTAAAACCTGAGTGATATCCTAATTATCACTCATCCATTAGTCTTTCCGTGCTTACACACCCGAATTACTTCCCTCATGGTGAACTACTTCAAAGATGACCCCATCATAAACACAGTCCGCTCATTTATATAACAAACCAAAATGTCACTCGGGCCTTTTCGGAAATTTTTTCGCGAAGTGCATTGTAGGAATGGGGAAAAAAATCATCTGGGAACTACGATAAAAGTAGCACTGGGTCTTTATGTGTGTTTTGACAAATATTTATAGAAACACCATAATTTGAAAACTTCCCAAATATCACAACATTTTTTCACTTGTATGAGATTGTTTTTATCTTCAGTTAATTTTTTGTCAACGAGTAAAGGTACATAGTGGAAATGGAAACATGTTTTTTTTAATAACATCTGACAAAGCAAACATTTAACTCTCCTGACTGACCAGCTGTTTGCTACGTCTTCCCAGATATTCAGTTAAAGCTATACTGTACGATCTGGCATTTTTACACTTTTCTTTTATAATCTTAAAATGCTCCTAATAAAAACTAAAATGCAGAAGAAATCCACCAGGTTTTGAAACTCAAAAATGTTTAATTCTCATATATTTTAAAAGGATTGGACGAGCTTCCTGTCTGTCATCCGTTGCCCGGTCTTTCAAACTTACCGACTAAACTTACCAACCAAGGCGAACCGCCACTTCCACCTCCAGCTGCTCACACAGAGAATAAGACTGTATCTGAAAAAGATGCCCAAAAGAGAATTCTCCATGTGGCAAGAGGGTAGACGCGTATCTAGGGCTGAAAAGCGATGAGATGGTGGTAGAGTTTGTCTGCTGACAGGTACTTTCAGTTTGCCTAATCATAGAACACAACATTACGTGATAATGCAGCATGCAGATGCAATCACTTACTGTAGTTCTGTAATGTTATGTTATTTGTGCAATGAAGATTAGCGTTAGCATTAGCATCAGCGTTAACTTCACCGTTAGTGTAAACAAACCAAGTGTGTACTATTAGCGGTTGCTTCAGATTTAGCTGTAATGTTATGGACAGTGTAATTGGTGTTAGCATCAGCACTTGCTACAGCCTCAGTGTTTATTGTGAAGTTGTCATTAACCCTGTTCTCAAATACAACTCTGTGGTTGTGTTTGACTGTGTTGGTTGTACAGTAACCAGAGCCAGTTTAGCACATTGCTAGAGGACTTCTCTCTTGAAAAGATGACAATCTAATCTAATCTAATTTAATCTAATCTAATCTAATCTAATCTAATCTAATCTAATCTAATCTAATCTAATCTACTCTAATCTAGTTAGTCTAATTTAATCTAGTCTAGTCTAGTCTAATCTAGTCTAATCTAATCTAGTTAGTCTAATCTAATATAATCTAGTCTAATCTAATCTAGCCTAGTCTAATCTAGTCTAGTCTAATCTAATCTAATCTAGTCTAATCATATCTAGTCTAATCTAATCTAATCTAGTCTAGTCTAATCTAGTCTAGTCTAATCTAATCTAACATAATCTAATCTAATCTAATCTAGTCTAGTCTAGTCTAGTCTAGTCTAATCTATTCTAGTCTAATCTAATCTAATTTAATCCAATCTAATCTAGTCTAATATAATCTAATCTCATCTAATCTAATCTAATCTAATCTAATCTAATCTAATCTAATCTAATCTAATCTAATCTAGTCTAATCTAATCTAAT
>JAPQRQ010000010.1:26943437-26953921 GCA_037367365.1 Apogon talboti | reverse complement strand
CATTGATTCACCAGTAAAACCCATGGAGTTGGATCAATGACAGTGGATGGACACACTGGGTTTATGTTCAGCTAATAATAGATTTGCTGATAAAGTCACTTTTTCTTCAGTTTTCTCTGTTTCTGACGTAATAGCCCTCAACTTTAATCTGAGTTTTTCTGAACATCTACATGATTAGTAAATGAAATATAGGAAAATACATGATTTACACTGAAAAAACACAAAATACAGAAGATAATATCACAATAAATGGAGGTTAAATATAGAGAAAAAAATCATTTGGGAATTGCCATAAAAGTAACACTGGGTCATTATGGGTTACATGGCACAAGGTGGTCCAAACCAAAATTACCAACTTAATATTGTATGTTTGAATTTCTGTTTGGCCAGGCAGTCAATTAAAGAGGAAAGTGTTCCAATTCTGATTTATGTATATTGAATTTTTTTCAAAAAGAGAAAATTACCTCAGGTAATGGTGAATTTCTCCCCTTTTTTTGGTGAATATTGAATTTTACAATTTCCACAAACATTTTCCAATTACAAAACTTCAGAATGCACATTAAAGGTATGTATGCAAATGTTCCTTATGTTCCCTGAACATGTAGTTTAACTTTGAGTTAAAAATACCAAGGTGTTCATTCATTTTACTCTGTCTGCATGCTCCTGTTTTAAACTCTATTCTTGTATCAGCAGATTTCAATGTAAATGATACTGTCCGTGGTTCTTTCCTGTCGGTTCCATGGATATCATTGTGTGGACACCTCGACTAATCATATCAGGGTCCCAGGATGGTTCTGGTGGTCCCAGAGGATGTTTCAAGTTCTCTTATCAGAAAAGAGGCTGTGTTTGGCTCATATACAATGAGCCTTTTATTACTTTTATATTATTTTTAGTGCCCTTTAGATGTGTCTTGTAATAAAAAGGACATATTTTTCATGATGCCTTCCCTTTAAACTCCTCTTCTCCTCTATTGATAGCATGACTCAGGAAGCTGTTGACCCCCTGCCCAATTTGTCTTTGAGGTGATTAAGACCTGGCAATGGCCTAATTGAAAGCCTGAGTTTGCACTTCCCAGAGTGTGTTTGTAAAGTAAATCCGTGCTCTGATTAAATGTAATATCCACAGTGAATATCTACGAGAGGGTGCTATGTAATGTGATGGAGGCATCTTATCAGTATGCAAATTGAACAGCTCACTTTGCTCATTATATTAAATGAGCCGCGACTGAATGAGTTTGTCTCAATTATTTCAAAGTTGTGCTGCGCGCCCGTTTCACATTGTGGTGTTTTAGCCTCATATTATTATTGTTGGGGTGTAAGATTCAGGGCTAAGCAGGTCTTGTCACACTCCACGTTTAGGATGCCTGCAGGTATAAAGCACATGCGCATGCACGAACGCATTCCATAGATTAAATATTGGCCACCCTGTGGGGTGTCAGCTATAAAAGATGACTAAGCCGGGCAATGATATCATTAAAGACTAAAGCAGAGAAATGTATGAGGACACAAAAGGCCAACCTTTACATTGCTCTGTGTGCTGCTGTATAATCTGTTGGCAGGGGGTATGAATAAGCTCACTGCAAGGACAGCAAAGGTGTTGGAAAAGGGTAACTGTGACACAGACCAATGTACTAATGTATCAACATCCTTTCATTCTACCAGTCTGTTTAGTAAAATGTGATATATAGGGATAATATTTTACTTTGACTGACTTTAGCTATTAAGTAAAGATTATTACATGCTCTTTTCAGTCATCAGATGTAAAATATACGTTTTAAGATGACATTTATCCACACAGAGCTTGAACAGTACACCATAAAATCTGGAAAAAAAGTGCATATGAATGGAACGTGTCTAATTTAACTAATGTTTTACATTTACATGTCGTTTATCACCATCTTGTGATTCTACCAAAATGTTCTCATTCTTTTTTATCCCTAATACTAGTTCATTACATGGCCCTGTCTGATATCAGGCTATAATGAATTTTGACTTGTCTAATTTCTCTTGCTTATGACTCAACGTTTAATTTAATGGCTCAGAGACTCAAACATCTGAATTATTTTTGGTCATTAACATAAGCATTTCATTAATTCTGCAATTGTTTTTAATTACACCATATTATGCACCATGATATGTGTATCTCTAATCCACATATTGTTTATTATGTCATTATTTTATGTCAGCCAGTCTTAGTTCAAGTTTAAAACAAATGTTAATTCGCAGCATCCGATAAAAGGTGTCTTGCTCACTTTTGACTCGTACATTATGTATTTCAACCACCTGTCAAAGCACTTAAAGATGACCTAGTTGTCCACGTCGCCATGGCAAATGGCATGAGGAGTGTCGGCTATAGGATGAGGAGAATTGAGGATGAGGAGGGGGGAACGTGACAGGTCTGCGAACCGATCGGAAAATGGATAAAGACCACGTCAAGACACCGAGATCAATAACACTCTGCTCAACAAATGACAGTGAGTTCTTCAGCAGAATGAGCAGTAGTCGAACCACGCTAATATCATTCAAAACTAATAACTTGTACTTGTGATGCAGGCTCAGCTGTAGACACATCACCTGACAGCTTGCAGCTTTACAAGTTTGCAGGAGTATCACAATAATATATCAAAACTTATTTCATATTATCATTGACAATATGCTGTTTACTTCACATTCTGGTCTTGGAATTAAGCATCAGTCATGAATTCTTTTAGCATCTCAGATAATTCTGCATTGAATTTCAAACAGTGATGAAATAAATGTCACAGGGAGCAAAATGTCCCATGGACCTTTTTATGCACAGCTTATGCCACTTAGTACTTGCTTCAATACTGCCCCCATGTGGCGATAAGCCGCAACTTAAAAAGGCACCAAACTGCTTAGAGGATTCTTGATGTGATCTCCTCATAATTGCTGCAATAACCTTCAACAAACACAACACAGAACTCAGGCACACACCATTTAAGTGAAATAAGTGTGCTTCAGCGCCGTTGTTCTTATTAATACTACAGCAAACAGGAACAATTATCGAGGCTCGAATTTCAGTCAGAATTAATACTAGTAAAACAACATCCCACATCCTGAAAGGTGTTTTTTACTAGCGGGAAGGAGAGGTGCATACATCCAAAAGTCACTTGCTTAGCTTTAAGTTGATGGCTGTCTTTCTCCGTAGGTGATGTGACAGGCAGGTCTGGTGCACCATATGAAATATGAAACAGGACGGGGACACTGTTGACAGCTGTGTCACAAAGCATCAGTGAGGATGACAGGACCAAAGACCCCGGTCTGCTACTCTGACATCTCTGTGGCTAATCGGAAGGTACAGGCCCTCACAGCTGCCGGACTGAAAGATGGAGAGGGGGGTCAATAATTTAGCAGTTGCAATATGTTGAAGCTAGTCCAACGTTAAGGTCTCCTTCTCTACTGCTGCACTCCGTGTTCCTCTGACTTTACCTTTCTCACACAAGATAAGATCGCCTTCCGTGTAGTACTTAAAATTACAGAACAATTCATAAAGTACTGCACTGCTTTAAAAGGAAAATCATGCTTTTGATATTTATACTGTTAAACATTCAGAATCATCAGAGTCTGACAAAAGAAGTATTTGAACAAATGTCAAAGATATATTAATATTTATAATAGTCCACTTGTACGGAATAAAAAAAATAAAGAACTGCTTTTATATTTTCTAAATTTTACCCTTTCATACAGTATATCTCTAAATTTGCACATACTTCGATTGCACTTTATTATATATATTTTAGTATTGTGTTCAGAGGAGGAATCTGACATGATGACCACATTGGCAACACTGTCAGTCAATCATCTTCTGAACCGCTTTATCCTCACCAGGTGGGGGGTGCTGGCCTATCCCAGCCACCTATGGGCGAAGGCGGGGTACACCTTGGACGAGTCACCAGTTCAGTGCAGAGCCAACAAATAGGGACCATGCCAACTCCACACAGAATGGTCCCTGGTTGGAACTGAACCCAGGACCTTCTTGCTGTGAGGCTAGAAGGCTATCCACTGCACCGCGTGATATGAGATGTTTTCATGCAATAATCCTTTGTTCTTATAAAAATAATGCATTATTTATTCAAATGTAAGAGCACAATTTTTTTTATAGCCGTTCATAGATATATACACTGTTAATGTTGCAAATACACATAGATATACACACTGTCAATACTGTTAATACACTGGTAATACTAATATTGTAAATATTGTGTCTATTCATAGCTTATGTTTATTTTATTTTATTCTTCTTTAGTTAGTCAATTCTTATTTTACTTCAATTTTATATTCTATTTTCTTATTTTACTATTATTTATTTTTATGTTCTTCTTTTCTGACGTATTGGGTTGTTTATTTATTGATATTGTTCCAGTGACTGGAGTAGCACACCTAATTTCATTGTACACACAATGACAATAAAGGCTATTCTATTCTATTCAATTCTATTCTATTCTATTCTATTCTATTCTATTGATGTAGAGGAAGAAACCTACTGGAGTCTCCATACAACTTTTTATTTTTTTTAGTGGCACACTCAAAAATGAAAACGTTCTCTCAGTTCAACAAGAAATTCATTGTGTTAGTAGATATTATCATGCAGAATGTGTGTGACTGTGTTCATACCAAGAGCTGCCTTCATTTTCAAGAAAATGACAAAAATGTCGAAAAATTCCCAATACAAGAGTTGTAGAACCTGGATCAAAATACATTTCTGGTCAAAACGTGCTTGAGATTTGGAGTTAGCGGTACTGACAGACATGTATAAACACAGACGTGACTGCAGTATTCTCACAGGATAAAATTCAGAATGTGAAGAAAAACAGTTTTGATGTTACTGTCCAGACTGATTATACTGTTTCATACCTTTAGGGGTGTAGTGTCTTCAATCCAGTATGAGAAGTTGTAGTTTGGGTTGGTGGCATAGATGGAATTAAAAAAAAAGTAACACATCCATAGCATTAACCTCCTAAGACCCACTGTCCACATATGAGGACAAGAAATTCACAGCTTTATACAAAAAAAAACAACTGTCCACCGCATATGACATTCCATAAAAATTTTTAAGAATGCATCTGAAAAAACTGTTGCATCATGATGTTTCCAATATACTGTAAGCAATTATTTAATTACAAAAGCCAAAACTCAAAAACCTGTGGGGCTCCTGCATCTTAGGAGGTTAAACGTAGATGTTTCCCCTATTAGAGGACATTAAACAGTTACTATGTATCTATGTCTGGCATCTCTTTAACAAACAATTGTCTCTAGATGAAGCAAAGTCTGATGTCACTGTAAAACATAGATTACACATTTACATAAAGTTGAAATCTGTGGTTTTGACTCACTTTGTTTCTAAGCTAATGTTGTGCACTGTTGCTGCTGTAGAGGAGCAGAAGAGAAGTAAAGAAGTGGAGGCAGCATATGGATTTGGACAGAAGAATGGACCCAATTCCTTTACACAGGCTTAGAGCTGTTATGTGTATAAATGATGCATAACAACAGGGGTGTCAAACTCATTCAACTGTTCAAGGGCCACATTCAGCCCAATATGCTCTGAAGTGGACCAGTAAAATAATAACAATAAAAAAAATGGACAATTTCATCATTGATAATGTTTACATCTACAAAGTTTCCTCAAAAATGTGAATAACACAACCAACCTGAAATGTCTTCAGAAGAATTGAAGTGCATTTTTAACAATATTATACCTCAACTTGTAATTACGACTTACAGATCACAGCAGATTAACAAAGACACAAAACATTTAGTAATAGGTTTAATATTGTTAAAATTAGACTTAATTCTCTGAAGACATTTCAGGTTGTTCATATTTGTTCCGATTATTCACATTTTTTGTGAAAGGATAGTTTGTAAATGTAAAAACTCTCATGTAATTTTACTTTTTCCACTAAAAACATAGAGAATAATTTGGAGTTATCTTTATTTATAGGTTATTATGATCGTATTTTTACTGGTCTTACTAACATCTAATATCTTCAGTGTAATTTTAGCATTTCACACATTCATCCCAGGGGCCGGATTGGACCCTTTGGTTGGCCGGTTTTGGCCCCCGGGCCGTATGTTTGACACCTGTGCATTACAATCTAATCACACATTGGAAATACTAAATTGGTTGATACACACGTTGAATCTTTAAACCGTTGATTGACTCTCAGACATCAACTTTCTCCTTCCTCTGTTGATAATAGGAGTTAATCTAAATCTTATAAGTTATACCTATTCAGGATACGTACAGGGGTGAGGTAAATGTGCCTTTACTACTCTGTTGGCTTGATTTTATGTTATAATCTTCGTCATTTGAAGATAGTTTTACTTGTTTTATTCTTACACTCTACATTTCCTTACATCAAACCCTTTGTCCTGGGAGAGTCCACACCCTGCTTACTGAGTCAATAATACTGTGTTTCTCTCGTCGTTTCTGTGAGGCTTTAAAACATTTCCAAGGATTACCTCTGTTCACGTGCTACGTTGCCATGGCAACCGTGATGAGCCGCATGTTCTGGCAGGTATCACCTTTGCTGTCTCACCTCACTCCAGTGTCACCAGTCCACTGCCACTGACAGCAGCTCGGTGGGTGGGCTGGGAAGGTTGCAGACGGTGAGAATGTAAGGGAGATAGGACAGGAACATGGCAGAGAGGGAGGGAGGAAGTAGGAGCGGAGGGCAGACTCATCGGACCTCTGGGCCCCCGTGCTGCCTTAATGACGGATGCCAGCACTGCACTCAGGTGAAACTGAAGTGGCTGCAGTGTGATGGCAAGGAGGCGTCCCAGTGGAGAGGAATGCACAATGCACCAAGAACATTTGCAGGACACTCTGTGAATGTGTAGTTGTCTGAGAAAATACCTCTGTCAAAGCTCTTTTATGAAATTAAACCATCAATTTCTCCTTAAAAAAACTATTTAACAAAGCTTTCCTTAACCCATAAACTCATTATTTATAAAAAGCAATCATTTCTCATTGTTTTTTAATTTAAACCTTTAAATTATACACAGCCCAAACAGCCACTGACGTAGACCATCTACTGATCTAAACTGTTTAATACCTGTTACCTGCAGTAATGCTACCTCCTGTGCCACAGATAGACATCTGTCCCACACATTGCTGCAGTTTAGTCAGGATGCACCTCATCTGGTGAGCTTTTTGAGGTGCTGCCTGCCTGCTAATTAACCCATAAAGACCCAAACAACCACCACTGACCAAAGCCATCTACTGATCAAATGTGTTTAATACCTGTTGATCCACTAATTCTATCAATACATGTCAACTTTTAATTCCATTTTAACACAGATCCAGTTTCTACTTCTTACATTTTTAAGACAAGTTCATTACTTTGTGTTAATATTTTTTAGGTGAATAACAGACAGTAAATAGTAGATGCATTTTCCATACATGTGTTTAACCCATAAAGATCCAAACATCCACCACTGACCAAAACCATCTACTGATTTTATGTGTTTAATACCTGTTGATCCACTAATCCTGTCAATACATGTAAATAATCGGTGTAAAATGCAGTTTGTCATCTTTTCATGGTCGTCAGATATGACCCATTTGGATGTTCAGAGGCTCTGTAGTGAATGTGAAAATGTCGTCATCTTCTACTAAAGTCACTTTTTCTTCATTTTTCTCTGTTTCCGACATAATAACCTTTGAATTTACTCTGAGCTTTTATGAACATCTACATGATTAGTGAATTAAATGTAGGAAAATACATAATTTACACTGAAAAAAATCAAACTATAGAGGATAATATTACAATAAACAGTGATAAATCACTTAATAAAGGTTAAATATAGAGAAAAATTTATTTGGGAACTGACACACAAGTACTACTGGATCTTTATGGGTTAAAACAGATACTCTTTTTATAGAGAAGAAAATTATAGTCCTGTTATGAATTGTCATTTTGTAAACAAGTGACAACTTCTGGGGCTGAAAAATAAAGGCGAAACCCAAGTGCCAAAACCTGCAGTTCCTTGAGTAGTGAGTCTCTCCCTGAAGCCTCCCATTTTAATATTCACAACTTTAAGGCAGTGGATAAACATGTTTACAGTGAGGCACAGAACACAGTATTGGCCTCCAGCTATTTTCTCCACTGTACAAGGGCTGCATTTTTATGTAATACACCCATTTAAATCATATTAAGGCTTAAATATAATTGCAGGCGTTAATGTTCTCTGTGTGTACAGGATGTGTTTGGACTGACAGCTGTTGAGTCAGACTTTAAGAGTTAGTTTTTATTTAACTCTTTTTACTTTGATGGACAACTTTACTGTATTTATGGTCACACTAACAAGAACGTCAATAGATTTCGTTACACATGAATCTTATCTGATTGCAATTCCCAGAATATTAGTGTAATGTTAAGTTAGCATAATTCAGTGTAGACATACAGTCTGTTAACTAGTCTGCGAGCTAGGCCAATTAGAGTGTTTATGGTAAAGTTGACAGTACCATTATAAACGTTAAAGCTCTCTTTATTATTCCATAGGGAAATTCAGTCTCTGCATTTTACCCATGCTAATACACACACACACACACACACACACACACACACACACATCACTTAGCATTAGCAATTATCATTTGCACTCAGCACATTAGGAGCCATGACTTGCCAATGAAGGTCCTCGGGGACCAAATCTAGAGCCTCAGTAGCATCGTGGTCAAGGGCACTGACAGGAGAATTAACCCATGTACATGTGTTTTTAATGGTATCAGTGTGTTTTTAAAACACAACCATAGAAGCGTTTATCATGGAGTGGAAATTACATAGTGGTGAAAAAGGCCTGATGACAGAAAACCAGTTGTTTACACGGAAAGCTATCAAAGTGTTTTCCCAACTCCAAGCTCAGTTCGAGATCTCATCTAATGACCTGTTTCATTACTTTCAAATACGACACTACTTAGACTCACACAAAGAACCAGATATGATTAAGGACATACCAACAAACTTTGAACAGTACTGGACTGAGAGAGTTGAGAATAAAATATCCCAGAAGAAAATGGTGTTGTGTTCGTACAACAGGATTTGTACACAACAGACAACACATTGGACGTGAAAAGGAAATGGGAACTGGAGGTTAACACTGTAATTGAAGATGAGGGGGTGGAGAATGCCTGGAGAGTCTGGCAGAAATGTCTGAGTAGTCCTACTTGGAGAAAATACAGTTGGAGATTAAGACTGAGGTTTTTCAAAACTCCACTGGTAAAAGCAAACTATGATGACAAAACTAGTCCTATTTGTTGGTGCAATAGTTGACTTTTCCCACATTCTTTGGGACTAGTCCAAACTAAAAGGATATTGGGAAAACATCAAGAAAGAGAATAGGAAAATTCTTGATCAGGAAGTAGCCTTTGAGCCACAACACCTGATTATAAGTGATGTACCTGTGACAAACTCATGAAGAAATAATCTGTTTATACTCAGAGCTTATTGGCTCATAAACTGATCAGTCTTAAACCTTACCTTCCAACTGTGGAACAGTGCACTCAAAGACTGAAAGATATGAACTGTATGGAAAATATAACAGCAAGTCTGCAGTTGAAAATGGACATGTATGTGGACAGATGGTCCTCTGTAATATTGTGTTTGACAAAGAAATGAGAATATGGACCTTTGTAATTGTATATAACACTTATCTCTATGATATTAGGCATATAATGATGTGAGATGTGAGATATTGTCAAGGAATGTTCTAATAAATGTTCTAAAAAAAAGTTACGTAGTCCCACGTTTTTATTGTTTGTAAGATTTTCTGCTTAGTAAGTTTTATCCCCCCTATAGTGACATTTGACTCCAACAACACAAGACAGCAATTGCTAAAATGCAATACAACGATCATTGTATCCACTTCTTTTATTGTTGATGGTCTTAACCCTGTACACACTAGAATTCACTGTTCTAGTTTCTGACTATTACATTTCACATCACATCCCAAAAACAGCCCATTAGCCTCATAGTATAATCGCCTAAGTCTTACACTACATGGACAAAAGTATTGGGGCATGTTGAATTCAGGTATTTCTTTTCTAACAGGGGTCTGGGATACAAAACAATAATAATAAATATCATAATATAGTTTTCTATTGTGATAAATATCATTGCATTAAATTGGTTAGTTTGGTTTAAATTATTATCTTTGATTCCAAAATGCCTCAGAGATGGTTTTTACTTAATTTCTCTCAACATTAATTTTATTTTATTTGTTTGTTTGTTTGTTTTATCCATGACTATGATTTTAAATGTTCTACCTCTAAATTTCTAAAATGTTCTTCATGCTCTGACTGTAAATATTAATTTTCTACCACAACCATCTATTTTCTTCACATCTCACTTAAGAAGAACATTTCCCATTAAACTTTAAGGAAATATTGCTGTTTATAAACTATATGGACAAAAATATTGGAAACATCATGTCTACAGCTGTAAGATGTCCTGTTCATGCTGATTT